>JALDNG010001633.1:0-53238 GCA_024349245.1 Neodontobutis hainanensis
ACTTCACATCGGAATAAATCAGCGAAAATTATGTTTATCTATTTAATAATATGCCTAAAAATAATATATTATCTGTATTTTCTTTTAGTGAAAAAGATCGAAACTTTTAAAATGTCTAGGATTTTAAAATTTTTCTGACAAACCATAATAAATATTGAAACATTAAGTAAATATTTGTATTTATTTTGTAATTTTAAATAATCATAATGAATCGAGTGAGGAATACAAGTAGTTCATGACTGGTTGATATATTTATTATCTAGGTATCCTTACATTAAATACACTATGACATTATTAAAGTTATAATTATTAGTGACAAATATATTCATTTGAAATAAAAGGGACGTAATACAAAATTTAAAATCTTTCATTCTAAATATCAAATTTCCTAATATTTATAGTCATACTAACAGATGTAGTGTTATAATACAATAGATATAATATTAAGTTTTTGAATAACTCTAGGTGAAAAAAATCAGTGATTTTTCTCAATTTACAAATATCACAAATTTGAAAAATTAGAAAAATCGTCTATCACTTATTATAGTTGACTGAAAATATAGTTGGGAATTAAGAGTACTAATTTATAGATCAACAAAGTGTCTACATCAATTTAAAATTATCAATACTAAGAAATATTTGATTTATATTATTGATTTCTTGTTTTTATGAAAAGTATTTTAATCATAAACTATCTAAAAAAATACAATATTTTTTCTTACATTGTTTTCATGAAGTGTGTTGAACTCAATATCTCTTAGTCATGAAAACTAAGTTATTTATAAAAATTAAAAAGATGAATCTTGTCCTCATTCAGATTTTAAGTATCAAAGTTAGGACATTTATATGCGTTTATTTCTCAATTTCCTAAAAATTAGATTTTTTTCTATTTCTGAATTAAGTAATTTCTAAATATGAGCTTTACTAATTAATAAAAATAAATAACGATTTTTTGACATATAAATAAGTTTATTCCTAAGGATATATCATTCGAATCTTCAGAATATATTTATTGTTAAATAAGATTACCTAACTTTTGTTGAAATATTTTTTGGTAGATATTGATTGTTTAATTTGATTTTAAATATTTTATATTGTATAATATTACATTTTACTAAGAGTAATTTACAAACCTTATAATTATGCACAACTATCATTTTATTTTACTTGATTATTTATTTTTTATTGTCCAAAATAAAATTTCGATATTAAAATTTTTGATCTATCATGCAAGTATTACTGGGCTAAAAATAAACATCTTTTCCATGGTATATTTTCTAAAGATTGATACGTTAATATTCAACGTAAAATACCTTCAAAACCGTTTATATCAAAACAAAACGGCAAACTATCTCCGCGATCTGAATAATTACCATACTCTAAACAGTTACAGAGTAAAAAGGTTAAAATATTTAACTAAAAAATAAATATTATTTATTTGATCATGGAAATAAAAGTCATTTTAAGATCAACTTATAAATATCCAATAAAAAGTTGAAAATCATAATTATTTTACTAAATCAAGTCTGAGATGATCAATTTTTTGAAAATATTTTTTAATTAACAAAACACTTTTGATATCACAATTCGAAATTGAAGTATAATAAAATTCAGAAATGATAATTTTGAATGCTCAAATTTATTTGTTGAGTTGTAAATTTTTTCTGCGTCAGAGTAGTATATAATGATGTTATGAAAACATCAATTTTCTCGAAATATCACTAATTACTTTCTATCAACGTCAGATACATTGTTTATCACTTTTGAAACAATTATCGCTTAAAATATGCTGCAAAATAAAAAACAAAAAGTTGAAAATCGTCTTGTTATATTATATTAACAATTGAATGGAAATCTATTTTCACTTAAACTATCCTGAATCTGTGTTTCATAAAGTAAATTTGAAACGTTAATTCAAGTTATATTTGTCGAAGAGGAATGATTTTTGAAAGTTTCATTTTCATGAAAAACGACTAACATTATTTTTTATCTCAAAATCATAAAAATATCTGCAAACTTATTTTGATAATTTAATGTTTTTTATAATACTTTTCAATTTTTGGATTATATTTTACATTTGAGATTTTCCTCTATTTTGTGTAATTTCTAAGAACGAGATAAAATTTATCCTACAATTTGCACGACATAAAACACGTCAAGTCCTCATATGACATGAACACATATTCAATGATTTTGAGAAGGCAAACAGAAAAATTTAACTTATGAATGGGTTTGAACTTATTTTGATACATCTTCATCACTTCTTACAGAATCAAAGTTAGAATTGTTAAAATGATGGTGAGTGAAATATATTTTATGACAACAAGGAAATTTCAAATTTGAAGAGATTTTGAAATAAATCTTCAATGGTTAACTTTTATTCACTAATTTTAAAGACAGATTTCTCACATAATAAATTTGAATGAATAATTTCATCTTGGAAATTCTTACTTGTGTTGTTAGTAAAAATTCTTAATCAAAGAAACCATCTGGTGCTAATTATATTTGTTTGATTTTAAGACAAAATTAGTTTAAAAAACCCGATAATAAATATCTTATGATCATTGATTCTTATTTATAGATATTTGGAAAAGGAAATATTGCTTTATATATATATTAATTTCGAACACAATAGTAATGTGAAAATCTTTTTATATTATTTAAAACACAAAATCATAAATGTATTCAGTTAATTTTTTTTAATTACAATTTTATTGAAATCAGTCTATATTTTCAACATTCAAAAGTAAAAGATATTATTAAATCTTTTTAAACTGAAAAACTATTATTAGTTTGAAGTTTTTAAATTGTTTACCAAAAGAATTTGTGAAATCATAAAATCCTAAATCAAAAAAGTTAGGTTAAGATTGTAGGAGTAATATTCAAATTTTACCATTCAATTATTCAAAGTAAAAAATTTAAGTAAATCTATTATTTATCATCAGTCATTTTAAAATTATTAAACCACAATTTCAATCAATTTAAGAACAATGCTGAAAACATATATCAAGTAAAACGGCATCAAACCATGATTATAAAAATAAAACATCCATTATTAATGCACTAACTTGGATAATCTTTCACAGTATTCTTATGAGTGGAAAAATTTTAACGAATTTTTACTCAGTCAGATTACCTTTTGTTAAAAAACAAGGAAAAATAATTTTACATTTTCCTATTTTAAGCTTTATTTTTATCATGATGTAATAAAATATTTGCAAAACCCAAGGTAAGGTGACTTAATTTGGTTAAATCTATTTTTCTAAAAATGTACAATTAAAATAATTTCATCATAACCACAGAAAAAACAATATTGAACATCAAGTTAAATACATTAGATTGATTATTTTAAATAATGTTTTTCTAATTTAATTTTTTGAAGTTTTAAAGATTATATTTAAAGCTAAAATTTCACCATGTATATTGTCTGATAGTTTATCACTGATCAATCGTTTAATTATTTGAATTTCCCCATATTTTTATACTGTTCAAATTTTAATTAAAAGAATATTAATGAAATTATTCAAAAAAATTTTCATTTTTAAATACATTTATTCTTAGATTTTTAAAATTAATAAAAGTAGAAAAGGTTGAATTGTTTTGATTTTTAACTACCTCACTTTTTATAAACAGGAAAAAATATGAGCATGTTTATCTTCAGATAGTTAAAAGTACAATCTCAGAGACAAGTAGATTAAAACTTTTTTGAATCATTTTATAAGATTAAAAACTGGTATAAATCATATTAACAATGATTTCATAATCATGAATTTTATTTATTTCATTAGATTAATTTAATTCTTTTCCATAAGCTAAATTTAAATGAAAATGAATCAATCTTTTCGGCATTTGAAAATTTTTTGAAACCTCCTTACTTTGCAAATTTATTAAACTGTGTCGTGATTTATATTGTTGAATTTTTTGGTGCCACGAGTCTTATTTTTTCAAAGAAAAATGTAAGATCTGCTTGATTTAAAATTTAAATTTTTCACAAAAATTTGATTCATCAAATAAGGTAAATAAGATCACAAATTAATTAATTAAAATATGCAGTAACTGTTTTTAACGTTCAGATTCATATTGAGTATCTTAATAAAATCTTAAAGGCAGAATTCAAAAGAATTTGCATTTGAAATAAAAACATTTAAAATATTAATTCCAAAGATAATTAATAAATATTTATGATTTGTCGCATTAAGGTTTTGATATTTCATTCTCTTTTTAAAATTATTAAATTTTATCGAAGTTTTTAAAAATCAAAATGTCCTCCGTATAAAGTTTATGTATCAGAATGTTGAATATATAATCAAATAAAGATAAAATATAAGAAAAAGCATGATAATTTTTGTAAAAACGATTTATAATGTGATATCTTAAAACACTTTGTCCAGAAAAAAATTAGTTATTAATTATTTAAAATTAACAAATGTAAATCATCTTTATTGTTGTAAAAGAGTTTTCAATGAAGTTTTGGTTTTACAAATATTCTAATTTCGAATAATTTTAAATAAATTTAACAATATTTATTTTAGATAATTAACAGTAATGATGTTTTACCAAATCGTCGCATTCAAACTAATCCATTAATAAAGTAAATTTAAGTTTAGTTATACCTTAAAAAAGTAATTTATTTATCGACATAATTCTAAAATTAATTCTATTGAGTGCTTAAAGTTCATAAAAAAATTATATATTCTCTAAAATTATTCATATTTATCAGGAATAATCTTGTCGATATTTTCAATGATAAATTATAAGGATTTTATAAAGAATAATTTAATAAACCAAAAATATTTTGAAACTATCGATTTAAGATGAAAATTGAGAAAACGATGCAATTACTTCAATCAATTTTTATTTTCTGCAACTCCTTGAAAAGTATTAATCATAAAATGTTAGGTAGCCCTTCAAGTATATATGATTAAATCATTGATTCTAAATATTGCTGATATTTAATTCTAAATATAAATGAAAATATATCTTATTCATAAATATTCACATATGTTAGGTATAAATTTAATTGAGAATATATATTATTGTCTGTTTTATAAGAATACTCATTTGCACAATAATTTTATAAATCCGAAAAAATAGTTAAATAACTTTTTAACCTTCAATATAAGCAGAAAATGTGTTTCTTTAACTTAAAATATCATGAAAAACTGAGTTTATGTGAGTACTCGCTCCAAACTTATTCCATTTTCTTTCAAAGTTTAAATTCTTATAAATGATAGAATTAAATGGTCCTTCAAAAAATCAATTTTATTATAATATAATTAGAAAGTTTAAAACTATTTCAACCTAAGAGTTTTTCGTAGTATCCCGTTTATTTTTGTTTTTTAGGTTGCATTATCCTTAAAGGGAACTTATTAACTTCTAATAAGAATAATAGCGATTCAAAATATTCTTGTATAATACCATACACTGTTTTCATAATCATGATGATGAAGATTTATATTGAATATGATTTTCACTTTGATTTAAATATCCTTGATATTTTTTATCTGAATATATTGATAGTTTAAATACGATATTTGCGTGTCTATAAACTAGCTCATTATTTTAAAAATTAAATATATATTAAACATATAAAAAGAACTAACACTTATAGGAAAGTTTTAGTCTTTTTTTAAATTTAATTTTCTTTTTTTTCCGCTAAATTTGGTAAATTTTATTTTTTTTAAACTCGATTAACATTCGGATAAGCCTGCATTTTGCTTCGGAGGTTTTCTGATGATAAGAAGAATTTATCAAATAAAAACTTGAAATCCATAGGTTCATTTTTATATTTTAAATATTTATGACATGGAAAACAGGTTAAATATTTTTATTTTCGTCGTGTCGAATAAAATTTATTTATAATTATAATAATATCGATTAAAGCCACCTGTTTCGAGTTTTTATTTTAATTTATAAAATTGTTTGATAAACATTAAAAATTAGAAAACTTAATATGTCGAATAATTTACTTTTTATCGTTAAAATGTTTTTAAATTTTTTAATTTAAGTGAAAAATACAATATTAAGCATTAAGTTAAAATAAAGTAAGAATACACTTTTTCTCATGAATAGTACAAGTTTAATCATCAAACATATTTTTTTAAAAACTTATTCAGTTAAATTTTATCCCTTATTCTGGATGAAATTATATTTATTAATTTCTTAAATCATACACGAAATAAAAAAGTATGATAAAGCAAATAATTAAAAGACAGACAAAATATATTTATTGATTATTCCTAGAACGTTATATTTTACATGCAAATACATGGGACGAAAAGATCATATTTTGTAATTTTGAAGACAATTTAATAAAAATAAGCCGATTAACCTCCCGTATTACAATTTTATCAAATTTTGTAAGTTAATATATTTTATTAATGACATCAAATTTCTAATATTTTAAAATTTGCTGAAAGATAATAAAAAATTTAAAATATTGGAGTTAAAAGAAATAAATATTTTAAAAGCTGAGCTACCTTCTCCATCGAAAATAAAAATATCATGTAAATAGTTCTATAGATCCATATCATAGTTTTTTAGTTTAATTTCGTGTCTTAAACTCCACCAATTCATGATTTAAAGTGACGTTTTATCTAATTAAAAAAATTTCCACATTTAATTTTAATACAAAAAGATTAATTCTCAAGAAGGATCACAAATATATTTAATTAAAATGATATCGAATCTAAAAAAGAGAAAGATTTTCGAAAATAATAGATTCATTAACATTCTTACACATACCTAAAATATGTGTGCGTATAATCATAATTCACTTAAATGTTTAGTGGGTGAGCTATATTTGAACTAGAAAAGACAAATTTTGCTTAAAAAATTAAAATAACATGTATTTCATTTTTATATCTTTTTAATAAAAATATATTCATCACACTTTTCGCAAAATTGTATATATTTCTTAATATGTTTAAAATATGTCAGATTTGATTGTTTTTTATATTGATAAAATTAAAATATTATCCCCATAGTTTAATAGAATTAGTTGTATATTAAAAGAGAAGAATTGTAAACGAGTATTCTAAAACGAATACATGTCTTTAAGTGATTTAAAATAAGGTTTTACAAAGCTGTTAATATTATTAAAATATAGGAAACTTTTTTATCCACAAATTCGATATAAATTCAAGCACTTCTATTTTAAATCCACAATCTATGTTACCTCCATTTGTATTGTGCTTATCATAGAGATTTCACATAGCTACTAAAAATTCTATCATGTTGTTTATGAGCTGTTAAGGTTATAATAATTCTAATTTTTGTTTTTTTAATTGAAAACTCCTTGGTTTTGGAATGAGATAAACTTAAATCAGTCAAATTTTTTTTAAGAAATTGAATTTCATGTTCCACAGAGATATTTGGTTAAAAATATTTTAAACAGTTTTCTGGATCAAATTCTTTTATTTTTTGAACTGTGATTTTATACAGTATCTCCAATGATACAAGTGGCAATTATCATTGTCAATAAAAACGCGTTCAGTTCAATCGGAATTATGATACACAAGCAATCCTTGATTCTCATCACATTCTTTTCTGTGTATATAAAGTTCGGCTAAAAATTTTGGCATATGCAATAGTTCGAATTCGTAAAATTCTAGAGTCGATACCTCTCGAAGCCTGATAAATTCTTTCGAATTAATCTCTGTTTTCCTCTAATCGTATCGAATTTTATTAACGAGTGAGCTTTTTGGTTGCGATTGTTTTTGTCATAGGTTTCACACCATTTTCTTGAATATATATAAAATTTGATAGGTTTTTAACAAACGATGAAAATATGAGTTTCATTAGATTATCATCATGTTTCTTAAATTTTGATAACAAGGAAACAGGTAAGATACTTTTTTTCCTCAAAGGGTATTATTTCTGTTAAAATCGAAAGATAAAATCAATTATCAGCTGTTGGTGCAGATATAAAATTTCAACTCTCTGTAGGAGTTTTACTGTTTTTATTTGTGTAAGAAATGCTATATGTCGTCTGAAGCATGTTGTGTGGATTTATCATTCAAATAAACGTACTCTACGGCTTTTATCATTTTACCCAGGCGCATTTAGGTAAAATGATGATTGATTAATTTTGAAAATTAAAAATGGAAAAAGAATAGATGTGAACATAAAAATATTCGCATATCAACAGGTGTCTTCGTAATGGCAAACAGTTATTATTTTAAACGTTTTGTTAATGAACACAAATTTTTCATAGATTTACAGAGAATGTTTAAAAAATACACATATATGTTCGCTTTTTATATCCACCAAACCTAAAAATGATAAATTTATTGACTTTTATAAATTAATTCGTTATATCGTGAATTTATTTCATTATGTTTCTAAAATGCATCGAAATTACTTAATTGTGCAACATAATTCAAAATATTTATTTGTAAAATTTAAGTTTATTTCAACAAAGAACAGTCGCTTCACCTTTGTGCTTATACGACATTATCCATATAATTATATCTGCTAGTTATGTAAATTTATATTAATATGATGCAATATACCTGATAATTTATTTTTGTGCACTCCTGGAATTGTAAGATTATAAATTAATTTTTGAATAAAAACGTCAAAAAATATTTATATTTGGAAATAATATGAAACTGTTGATCAGATTGCATATGGTGCCTATCATCCCCTAAAATTATCCAATTTATATTTTTCTAATATAACTTTGAATGTCACATGTTCAAGAGTTTACATGATAATTTTAAATATCTATATATTTTCGTTGGTTTTCCAGTTTCATTAGATGCATTTTTGGCCTTCGAAAAATAATGTTTTCTCCCAGTGTGTATTTTAAACAGATATTTTTAAAGAACTTGAGAACATAACATCAATTCAAGTTAAAAATTAAAAATGAATTAAAATTTATGAAAAATTTGAGATAGTCTCGTCCTTGCTGAGAAAGGTTGATTGAGCGAAGGTTATGTAACAATGTATTATAAAGTTATTTAAGAAAATTTATTTGCCTCGACAAATCGCCTTTGAACCCGATCTATTGATTCATGCAACTATATATTCATAATAATGCCATCATTTTCATCGGAATCTATTCATACTAAATAAATTTACTCTTTTGTTTTGAAGGAATTTACTATTTTCTGAACCAGTTAGGTTTGCATTTTAAAATTACAAAATATGTGCTCCATAATGTCACCGAATTTTTAAACAAGCCCATCAAGCATAAATTGTATGATAAAAAATACTTAGTTATAACCAAATCATTTTAAAAGGATCCCACATTTCTTTCTAAGGGTTAAGTATAAAAATTTTCGACGTCGTTTTGGTTTCATGATTCTCAAATCTAAAAAACTAAGATCAATCCACCTCTTTAGTATTTACCATAAAATAGTTATCTTTGTACTTTAACGTCCTTATTCAAATTTTGACTTTGTCGATCAAAAAACAGTCATTTAAAACATTAAGAACGTCAATCAGCGGAAGTCTGTTTTGCATGATCGGAAAAAATCATTATAAAAACAAAATTCTGTTCTTATTTATAGTGTAACAATTGACAACAGGATAAATGTAGTTTGGCTTCAGAATTCTTGTTTTAAAGATTTTTAATTATTCCGATTTGAATTATTACCATCTGAAAAAATTCTTGTCAGTTATATGTGTGGAAAATACTATATTTTGTCCTTTACACATTGTATAAAAGGTAAAGTTAACGAAAATATTTTTATCGAGTTGACAATTAATTTTTGCCTTAGATTAATTATTTACATAATGGTTAAAATGCTTTTTAGATGTCATTTTAATGTAATTTATATTTTGTTATTTTTTGATTAAAAAATTTAATTCCCTTAGAATCTTCTTTAATCTTTAACAAATGAAAAATTTGGTGACGATATGTGATAATATTATTTGATAGAATATATAAACAAGTGTTCAATTGTTTTTAAAATCTAAATTCCACAAAATCTTTTTATAATCATATTTCTGCGAGTTTAAGATTTACTAAGATTTGGCAATCACGATTGAGGTATAATACTGCTTTTGTCATAATTTATAAAATCAAAATTCAAATCAATATCTAAAAATAAAAAAACAAATAGTGAAGCAAATTTTTAGTTTCTTTAATATCATTCATTAAAATTTAACATGTTTTATTCAGCACAGATCCATCCTTAAATGTTTAATGTTAAGATTCTTTGAAAATTGTAAAAATAATAAATAATATCAAACACATGTGATTTATGTGTTAACTTGAATTTAAAAAATTTATTTTTAGCTTAATTCAGCTTTTCTAACAAATATAAATGAGAAATAAAATATTTTTCAGCTTTGTAATAGTTCACATAATTCTTTAATGTTTTATTGTAGCTTCAAATTTTAGAATTTTAATCAACAGTTACTTGAACTTCAAAGTGTTATGAAACCGTTCTTAATGTTTTTTACCTGTCGTAAAATATAAAACTGTCAAATGAAACGTTAAAATATTAATTTCCATAGTTTCAGTTTATGTTTGATCTGGAGAAGACGATTGATTTTATTTTCTCATTTTAAAGGTGTCTATTCTATTATTTGTTGAATTTTTAATTTCTAATTTGGTTCCTGTGCGATGTAACATCTGACTTTAATCAATCTATGATTTTATTTTTTACAAAAAAAAATAAGAAATTACATATCTTGTAATAAACATTTTAGAGAATTTTAACCTTCAAATATTATAACTAAATTTTATATAAAATCAAAAATATAACAATCATCTTATAGTATGTACACTTTATCAAAACGATTTATGTATGTTTTTTAATTGAACTGATTTCATTGAAAAAAATTAGTAAATTGATTGTTTAATGAAATGATAAAAAGAGTAGAAGTCATATTACTCTTCAATGTGATTTTTTTGGTGTTTTCTTTTTTATTATTTCAGTATAAATCACAACCAGCACTTTAATTGAGAAAAGTAATGTCTTAATCAAGAAACAGTTTATAAAATTGTTGAAACTATTTTTTAAGTAAAAGTGTCAGTCATCAGTCTAAAAATGTTCTAGAGCCTTGACTAATTTCAAACATCTAATGTATATTATTTGTTTATAATCTATTTCGAAAAGTTAAGAGCCATTGAAAGAGCCTATTTTGATACGTTTATCATTGGTTCATATGCCTCAGATAAAACACATCATAGGTTAGCAATTAATTTAAGGAAAATTTTAAATTTATCGTGAAAGTCGATGAGTGAAATAATAAACATCTAAATAGCTGAAGATCTTTGATAAATTTAATAATATCAATTCGTTGACTTCCAGCACGAAATGTATTTTTAAGGTATTTGTATGTTGAAAGAGTTTTATTCATAAATTATTGAATGAATTGAATTATTGACTTATATGATAAAATAATTAATAAGTTCAAAGAAGAATATGATTTTATCTCTTTCGACAAGCTAACACTTTTTCTAAATATATTAGCGATTCCATAAAATTTAAATATTTTCAAGTTTATATCATGCATATGGCAAAAACTAGAATATTTGTTTATTCTGTCACCATTTTAAAATAAATTCGAAGCAACAAATATCAAGAGGTAGACAATTTTTTAAATGAAAATAAATTATACATTGTTCTCCTATCTTATTAGTCATTAGACATCGAGTCGTCTTTAAATCGGACAAGGTATGCTTTATTCGTTAGATTTATACTTACTCGTTAAGCACCAAATCAAAGGTTATTTTTTTGATATTTTTACGACTTGTTTTCATTGTCATATTATTTGGGATCAAATTGAAATTATATTTTCGACAATCTTAAAGAATAAAAATCTAAAATATAAATTTAATAATATATCAGGATAAATTAAAATATGTCAAAATGTATTCATCATTTTAAATTCTAGTTTAAATCGAAGTGTTTGTAATCAGGTTTATTTTTACTTTTTTCCACTTCTGGTTTTTATTTTGGACCCATTCGTAAAAATTTTTTGGAATGCATTCTGATTCATTTCATTTGGACGAATTTTAGTTTCTTCTTGTTTTTCGCTGTGACGATAGTTTTCTAGATTCTTTTTACTGCTATTAATTTCACATTAGATCAATTATTGAGTTTAAAAACCTTTTTTTATTTATTTCTCTTGAAAATCTTCAATTATGGAAAGATAGGGAAATACAGATAGTTTAAATTCGTATATATCTTCTTATGGTTTTACTTTTCCGTCCCAAAAGTGATCAGAATTATTACTTTTAACTTTTTTTCCATAAGAATCTGATGCAATAAAGGTTGGTTCTTTTTAGCGAACTCAGCTGACAAATACGTTTTATTATATCAGCACTACATAGTTTGTCGTATTTTGTCATTTAAAACTTTATCCTTTCGGTTATCAATTTTTTTGATAAACAGTGAATGAGAAGAGTTTCTCCAGGATTCAGGTATTATTTCTTGAAATGTAAAGAAGGCTGAACTCCTTTCATTAGTTCAGAGTAGATCTCATGTGTTTTAATTGGTTATCTATTAAATACTCAAAATTAATTAATTATAAAAACTACAATTGTTGCACGCAACTACATCAGAAATGTAAACACATAAAAATGCAATCAAGTAGTATTTATCGTTAATGATGAGTGGATTCTCTTTTCTTTGAGATTTATATCAATTTCTATTCTGGGTCAAAACGATTAACCAAAGAGAAAACTAAATTGTCATAAAAAACCTGTCTCAGTTTCTTTGATCATTATATTACATTTCATTGATAAACAGGAGTTCGGGATCCTTATGACAAAAACGCTCAAAAAAATATACATGATTTTAACTAGTTTTCATGAGGTTTACTTCACGTTAAGCAGAATCGCCAGGTAGATGGCAAATCTGAAGACCAATTTATATCATGAAAGATCTTCGTGTAATCTAGCGATAATGTTATGAGGTAGTTTTTAAAGATACAAATTTCATAAATTCAAATCAGTTACCCTCATTCTGAAAAAAATTGAAACAGATTTATAATACTAAAGATCATTTTAAGTTGATGTGTTCATTGAAAATCCTCAATTTATATTAGTTATTACTAATTTTAAAACATATTCTGTTTTCTTGAGAATTAAAAATTTATAAACTCCAAAATAAAAAGAGATTTTCTTTCTTTGTTATTCTTGAAAGGTATCTATCAAGCGACACCCAATATGTTTATATCCCAAAAGTTATTATCGAGGATAAATTACAACATAAAATTACTCCATAACATCAACTCGAAATTCAAACATTTGAAGATCGTTGTTTCCAAAGAAAGAAATATCAAAGAAGATTTTGGTCAGTATTATTCGTGAAACCTCCATGCAGGAGCATATTACCAGAATTTTCAATCCAAAAATATAAAATTAATTCCAATTTTTTATAAATGTTTCATCAAATTTAGTTTGATGTAGAGTATGTCAAACATTCAGTTCCATCCATAAGATAATGAAACATCATTGCATCAGTCTTTTGATGATACGCCTCTGTGGACAATATGATGACATTGATAAATATCAGAAAGTGGCAACCTTGAACAATGTAAAAAAGGTTTTGATAACTTCAAAATCTTTTTACCACTTCAATAAGAGCTAATGAATCTCTATAAAGTTAAAGATGTGTTAAAACATATATTTGGCACAACATCTAAAAAAATTAACAAAAATAGTTGATGGATTTACCAAAAATTCTGACTTAAAACTTAATCTTTTGAGCAGGGACGTTTTGCAAATTTTGGAAAAATTCATAGTTTATTTTATGACGGGTTTTTATTAATTATATATCACATGTATTTTTTGAAAACTACATTGAAATAAATAAGTTTATAGACCACTAGATTTTAATCCGCTCATTAAGTCTAATGAGTTTTACTTTCGTGCATAAAAATGATTTTGTCTCGAAAATACGCAACTCAAGATGTTCCATGTAAAAAAATTAATGGTATTTTAAAAATCAGATGGTGGAATGTAAAACTCAATTAGAATTCGTTCGTATGTTAAATCTCACAAATTTGTTAAAATAAAGAGTATTTTGGAAGATTCTTCACTGAAAGTTAACTCAGGTAACGCATCCTTGAGGCAAGTAAGTGAAATTATTTCCCCTCTATTTAATCATGGCATGATTTCTTCGAATCTATGTTAATTTTAATGATTTCTTGAATCAATTTATTCGAAAAAATTCTAAAATCTAAACACATTCGCATGTTTAGAACCTTTAATAAAAGTAAAAATTAGAAACTTCCATATCATTGGAGACTGATAGATCGACTATAACTTTAACATAAAACAATAAAAGCCTTTAAATTTCTCTTCAAGTGTTATCAATCACATCAAATGATTAACTTCCTGGAAGGATGATTCATACTGTTTTATTTTCGGTAAGTTCAATTTAAATATTGATAAAATATGATTCCGGATTTTGGTTGAAATAGTTTTAAATTATCGTTTTCATATTTTCTAAATTTATTAGAATGCTGATCTCTTTTGAATTGGTTGTGTCGATCTGTTGTTAATTTAAATGATTCTGGAGGATCGTTTCTTGTTATATTTTTAATTCAAAGCTCATCGAGATTTAACAAAACATTGAAAATATTTCCTCTTTAATAAAGTTAACCGAAAGAGCCTTTTGAACTTTACAATGAGAAACATCCTCAGTTGACTACTCCTTATGAAATATTTAGTGAACAGAGTCGCTTCTCGAATGAGTTATATCATTTTAATTAATGATTTTAACTTAACGAAGGTATCTAAGACAAAATGAGAAACTGCTTGCGTCGGTATCTATCTGCATAAAGATGACAGAACAATTCATAAATAAAAAAGATGAAAAAATTAAATTAAAACGAAACTTAGTCCATATAAATATTTTACTCGATGTTATTCTCAAAATTGGTTTTTCCTCTGGTATAATGGTGTTATTATAGAGTTCAGACTGCCTAATTCAGGAATAATTACGATTTTAAAGTTCGAGCATTTAGAAGAAACCTAAAGGTAGTTTTTTTACTTTTTAACCCAGGTAAACCATCGTATAATCCTAATATCAAAGGAAATCCATCGTCTTTATTGGGTTTATTTCAAACAAACTCTTGATCTATTTGATTGATAACTTTAGAAATAATACTAATAAATTTTAGAAGACAAATTCTCAATTTTCGTGTTTAAGACTTTTGAAAAATATACTTAGCGATGATAAAAGTAAATAATATCATTTAAATCTCCATTTCATAAAGTGTAATTATAATATGATCTCTCATTAAATCAGAGTATGAAGTAATCAAACAGCGTCAATCATCTCGGTGATGCTTCCTTCATCCTGAATTTATGAAGAAATAAAATCATTTCATTCCTTCATATTTAATTGTGAAAAATTATATAATTCAATTTATATTATTTTTACTGGCGTAGCTTGTGTATTATCTTACTCACCTAAGAAAAAGTAAACTCTTCTCAGATACTTGCCAAAGGCTATATTTGAAAAAATTATAAAGTTCAGTTTATACAAAATTTTGTAGATTGTCCATTCAAAAAGGCTTTCGTGGCTATTTATATCAAACATAAATTTCAAAGAGAGCACTATTCTCTTCGAATAGTTTTCAAGTCTTCATATTCTTCATCGAATTTCTTATATTTAAAAAATTTTGGTCAAGATTTTACTTCTTTTTCTTAAGCATTGTGTCAAAACTTATAACCTAAAGAACTCGTAAATCGGTTTTTAAAGATAAACCTTTTTTAATATTTTTAAGCTGCCATATCAAGTGATCATATAATCAAAATTTTTAAACTTACATTATCTTGCATATCGTTTTTAAAAAAATTAATATAATTTATGTCTCGACGCATTATATAAATGAATTTCATTTTGATTAATCAATTTAATTAACCTGAATATGCGTTGTTTGGTTTGTGTAATAAAATAAAAAATTTATGGAGACTGAAAAAATCCTGAAATTAGCAGCTCTTTAAATTCTATAGAATTAAATAAAGTTTTTGTCATATTTTAATGTAAGTTATGAATCATCTCCACTCAAAAATGAATAATATTTATTAAATTCATGGCTATTTTTAATATTTGTTCAATTATATCTCTATCCAACCAAAAATAATAATATTTTATTACGATTTATATCTTAAGAATTATACTGGAAGCAGACTAAACAGAATCATAAAAATTAATTTTAATGCAGTTTAACATTCATCCTATGGAATTTAATCATATTAGAAATGATTTTAAATTGAGATAATATTTTTATCTCGTTTTCATGTCCACCAAAGATTATTTATTGCTTTCTTCCAAAAATGTGTGATAATCCTTACTTTTAAACACAAAAACAGTGAGAATATTACTTATAAAAGGTCAAAAAATATTATTTTATTTATTGTGCTAATTTGGTTATCCCACATTATATTTTTTAATTTAAAGCGATAAATTTTGATTTTTAACACATTACTCAATTAAATATTTTTAGACACGCTTCACAAATACATTTATTGCTTTTTTTGTCAATTTAATTTGAGATTTTATTTATCAATTCAGAATTCATCCATAAGATGAATGAAAATATTAATTTTGGAATTGAATGTTCAAATAGTCTTACTATTCATTGATAAGGAAGAAACATAAAGACGGGACTTTAGGATATTCAAACCTGTTCAAATATAAATCAAATTATTTAAAAGTTTTTCGTCTGTTGAAATAGTTAGTATGCTTCTTAAGAAAATATTTTAAGATGGTCGCTTGATTTGTTACTTTTTCAAAGTTTGTCAATCAAAAAATATTTTTGATGATACATGATTTTGAAGGAATCAAAATAACATTAATCACAATAGTTATGATTTATTTTTTGACGGACTCTCAGTTCTTAAAAAAAGTTTGGAAAATTTATGATTGAAGTTGCTACTGTTAAAATCATGAATTAATTTCAGTCCATATGTCACAACCATATCGACTATAGATATAGCTTGGGAAAAAATGTTCAGGCTTATTTGTGGTTATAAATAACATTTTCATCTCTTTAAAATTTAAGTTTAAGAATAATTTTAAATTAATTAATTTTATGATTCAATATCTGTTCAAATAACGATAACTGAAATGATATTATAATACCTTTACGTACCACACATCTTATCACCTTCAATGCACCTTATTTTATCATTTTTAAATTAAAATTGACAGATTTATTTATTTTAATAAATTTTTAATTATTTTAAACTCACTTCATATCCATGTATTTTTTTACTTTATATGTTTTTGAAATCTAAAATTGACGAGAAAATATAAATTTATTTCTCCACATAAAATGAGGAACAAATATTTAAGAAAAGATTTAAACGTTTTGATTATTTTAATGTAGAATAACCCTTCAAAAACATGATAAATTATTTGAAACCACTTACATAGACTCAGAAATTTGTTTGGATCATAAAAATTCGCTATTTGAATTTTTGAAGATGGCAAATATTCATGATTTAAGACGATTCAAGAAAACGTTAAAATAAAAGCTTATAAGATTTATGTTTACAAAAGATGGAAAAGTAGATCTACATTTTTGATGTGTGAACTTCAAAAATTTTTTATATTACTACCCAGAGGGATTTGAGTGATGATAAAAATAAATATTGTTGTTTAATGACTAAGGTTTATGAAAGGGAAATATTTATGCCAAATTTATTGTTCTTTTGATAGCTGAGTTGCCATTATGTAAAACACATTTTGATTAATTTCTCATTCGCTGTCTAATTTTTATGACATATGAGTAATTGTAGGTTTGAGTTTTTGTTTAAGATAAGAATTTAACAAATTTAAACATTTATTTTCAGTTTTAATGGTCATTATTTCATAAACCCCTCATAATTTGTTTCTAAATCTTGGTAATCTTTAGAAAATATGAAATTAGTTGAACATTTTAAACATTTTGTCTCGTTTTACGAAAACACTTTATTTTTTCCTTGACTCAAATTTTTTGTATTAAACTAAAGCTTTAAGAAAATCTTATGATCGAATTTTATCAAAATACCTTCTTGTAATTGGCATTTTAACCATTTTTAATTTACATAATCTGAGATTTTTAAGACCATCTCGAACAAATTAACAAAATTTCATTGATATATTTTTCAAGTGATTCCCTCTTGTTGTTTTATTGGTGAAATCATGAACATCTTTTTTCATTATTAAATCAAAAATGTACAGATGATTGGTTTTAATTTAGCATTTTGTATATAAAATAAAATTTCGTAACAATATTTGAAGACAAAAATTCGTATATAAAAGTGTCAAAGTGAGTCAAGAAAGTTTAAAATTAAACATTTAAAATAAATTCGGAGAAATCATTTGTAACCTGCGAATCAAAATGTTGAAAATAAATTTCGAATTTAAACAAGATTTTGGTTCTAGTTCATTGTGCACGTTATATTTTAAGGAGAGGAACAGATTAAATAATTAGTTTACTTGCTTAAAGTGGTCTTATAAGCGTAGTAAACTGTCTCTTTCGGATTTTTAAGAACGCATACGTTTCGTAACTAACCAGTTCACCAATTTTAGGCATTAAAACTCGACATAGTGGACATCGTCGTCCACTCCATAAGTTAAGGCATGACTTGTGAAACTCGTGTTTGCATGGTAAAATTGTCAAAATATCTCCAACCAAGTATGTTTCGAGGCATATTGGACACACTTCAGTTGTATCATCCAAAAATTATTCACAGAGGTACCCAGTGTACATGACCGAGAAGGAATTTCCAATAATCTTATCTGTTCTATTTTTATTAGTTTGATTTTATTATTTTTAGCATAAATCTAGAAGAAAGAATAACAAAACTAAGAAAAGAGTAAAGATGGTAAATAGAACGACTAATAACTTCGAAGTGGGGAAATTTTCAGAGATTATTCTTGGAATGGGTTTAGACGTGATATGAATTATATTTCAATGTCATAATTTGAAAATACCTTGATTGTTCGAAGTTAAACGCCAGGTCTTTAGCTTTGCTTTGGTCCATCACGAAAATATTTAAATCGCAAATCCTCGAGATGTTTTCAAGATCATAAATTAATTATACCTAGCGCACGCTCATACTTTTTGATTCTGTCCCAGTCGCATCCTATTATGATATTTTTGTATTTATATTTTATTGATTTTTTAAGCTCATATTAAAATAACTTGCACTTGAACATCTGGATTGAATTCATGAAGAGGTATAATCAATAGAATATTCGTTTTCAGGGATCGGGCTTATTTTGCACGGTATGGTCACAGATAAAACACGTTTGAAGCGTATTTGTCTTAATGTAAATTTAAATAACCAACAATTATTGGATATATTATTTTGTTGAAGCTAAAGATCTTTTCAATTTCATAAACATGTGATATTATATCCCCTTTCATCTTGAGTTATTTAACACGTAATACAATTGATATTCTTATTATTTCTTGATTGGTGGATAAAAGAATACAACAGATATTGACAAAAATCTTCATACACTAATTATCAAATCCTTTCCTACATTAGAGTCCAATCTTCCTTAATCTTTTTTAAAATTTGAAAAAAATAGAACTCGATATTTATGAAAGAAACTAAAAACACGTTTTCTAAATATCTAACTATTCGTTATTATAAATCAAAATTTAGGATCATGTTAAATAGCACAAACAAACTGATTCTGAAATAAGTCGTGGCATGCCCCTGGAAACCTACACCAGTTCAATAAATTTCCACATAGTTTGGACCCTTTATAATTTTACCTTTTTAACTTTTGATAGAAGAAAAAAGTTTTGAGAAAATTTTCATGTCGTAAAAGGTTTGTAAATTAGTGATTGTTCACGTATACAAATCAACCCACTTTGTTCACTCTAATTACTAATTCTCATTAAAATATGATTTTTATAAAATTACTTTTGACACTAGAAATTTTAGGAACATGAGTCAAATATTAATTCAGATTATACAATTTGAAACTCCTGTAAATATTTACACTTAAGTGAACATTTCGCTAATTTTAACAAATGAACATTCATATCTTTAAAATCGAATCATGTTATAGTTTTAAACTGAAAATCTCAGTATTTAAATGAAAATTACAAATTTATTGGTTTAAAAAATCCCCCATTGCGATTTTTTAAAATTCGCTTTGTTACAAAAATATTAAACCATCAAAGTTATATTTTAATGTTGATGTAATCCATTAAGAGTCGTGATACTTGGCCTTTATTTTTATTAAAACGATTAGATTCATCCAATTATTTTTTTACGCGTGAATTTTTATCCACTCACTTTAATACTTTTTAACCTTATGGAACATTCTATGAGGGTAAAAACTTGAAATTCTTGTGAGGAATTTGAAGCATAAAACTTCCAAAGTTAAATCGTTTTTCCTAGATTATAAATTGCGTAGTATGGACATGATACTAAACATCAAAAGTGTTTGATCGTATTGATCAGTTTGATTTACATGTGCTAATTACATCTATCCTTGTTGAAAACAGAGTAAATAAAAAAACTTTTGCTCTTCGAAAAAGTTTAATGATTAATTTTTGAATTTATTCATAATAATTAAAAAATTTGATTTTAGATATTCTACAAATTTGAACTTCCTGATTTATCTTTTTGAACTTCAAACATAGTACAGACCGATCATTATCTAGATGTATAAGCCAAAATGTCTGGTTATTAATATCAAAAATATAAATATTTGAGTCAATAAAATTATGATATCTTTGATATTATTTTGGTCTGGTTGATCGAGATCAAAATTACTCATGTTTTAACACTTATAAATTATATCTAACAGATTTATCGATTCCTAATTTGTGTATCACACTAGAATGTGGATTTTTTTATCAAAAAAAATTTTATTTAACACAGATTAGTTTAGTTTTGATCCGGTCACATATCAAGTTTTGTAGTTTCGTGTGATCTTTAAACAAGATAAGCCTTCAATCATATTTGAGAAATGAGATATTATTTTGAATTTTAAACCTATATTTAAGTGAATAAAATTGAGATTTCTAAAATTTATGTCTATTCCGTGTTTTTAATTCAAAGAATGCGCAGAATATGCGTCTCGAATAAATCCTCAAAAGAATAGTTCTAGTATATTTTCCTTGGTAGCTGAGAAAATTTCTGCTTTCTGAAATGCATAAGGTGGAGATGAAGTTATAATTATTGAATGAAATTAACATAAAATAATTTCTTTTTTAAGGTACAAAGTTTTTTCTTGATTCAGGTAATTTACTATTTTTATTGGTTCGTTCAACCACAATTTAACATAATTTTTGAGATGTGAATATCAACCATTCAAGACCTTTGTTAATCGAATAATTTTTGTATGTTTTTTCTTCATCAAAACATAACCAATGTGTCGATTTGTTTTAAGTGATTAATTCTGTGAGGCGCTCTTGTTTGGATACACCTGGTATCCTCTAATCTGAGATTCTCACCAAGTTATCCTTTCTTAGGACACCTAACCTAATTACCATTCGTTCGAAGAAAAACATAAAAATTCCACTGGTGTTAAATTTGCTTGTTTTGTATGAAAGTTTGATTCCAACCTTTAAAATTTATGAGCTAATCTTGAAACATAGTATTTAAATTAGAATCTCAAAAGTTTTTCAAAATAATATTTTTCAAGAATTTATGTGACATCCAAATATTCTGTTTAGTAATATATTAGGCCTTCGTTGGATGAAAGGAGAGGGCTCGAAGAGGGGAGATCATAAATTTTGATTTTTAAGTTATTGTGGCTTGGAGAGGAGAGCCATCCTGCTTGTCTTCACTATAAAAGAGACGTCTTTTATTTTCACTAAACAAATGCCGTAGAGGTATGGTTGCCAGATGAATCGAGGGGAGATTGACGTTTTTAATGTGTACGAGACTTGAACAAACCTATATCTCGTGATTATACAAGGAAAATGGTGCCGAAAGAGGATAAAGCGTTGAACGACCGAACCTAGTTAGCAGATCTTTACTGAAGGGGTTAAACAGGAGTAACATTCTTTCAAAAGAAACCCTGATAGAGGTGACTCGTCCATGCTCTCTTATAAACAAAAGATAGTGTGCTTATAAAATTAAAAATAAGAAAAACGAATATTTCTGGATTTACCCATTAATGAAATATTATCGTTTTAATGATATAACTCTTGGTTATTTTAAAAATATAAAATAACCTTAAACAAAATAAAGAATTAAAATTTAAAACGATGACACCAATAGGTAGTCGTTAGAAACTTTTTGTTCCATTTATCTTTAATATTTATTAAAAACACGTTCAAAAATTTAGATTTACATAATTTTTAGTTTTATAAGGCATTTTGAAGAAGAATTTCAACAAAAATGCACATCTTTGCACATGGTGTAAAATATAACTCTTGGCTTGGTCTCAGAAAATTTCATAAGAGTTCATCTTTAAAAAAGGTGGGGAAAATAATTTTTGATGAGGTTATAGTGTTCATAAAAAAATCCACAAATTTTAAACATACAAAATGATTTTTGTCAAAAAATTACAGTCACAATCAACATAGAGAATTTTAAGATCTTGAAATGATATCTGAGGCTGTAAATTTTGAAATAAAACTTTTGAGCTTGTAAAGATCATATTTTGACAAGAATTAGTTTTAATATTGATATTGGACAGATTTTAGGAATTTTTTCATTTGATGTTCAATTCTTGCCACTTTTATGTTTGTAGACGCCTAGCTGATCAGGTGTAATTTTTAAAGCTTTCATATTCTATTAGTCTAATCGATATAACTATCCATTAAAGCCAACTAATTTTGGAAGTTTAACAGTTATTATATGTCATAAAGTTGAAGAAATTAATTAGCTTGTGATAAAAATTTGAAATTCTTAATTTTAAACCCGCTTGATTTTATAGCTATAAAAATTCGTTAAATTTTAAAGCTTATGCGTAAATTCCAGGTAACTTTCATGTGATATTTTTCAAGTATTTTTGAAACTAACAAATTTACATAAATTATACAAAAATCCAAATGTACTCTTACATTATTAGAGATAGCTCCCTCGCTTTCAGATGTGTCATAGATAACAATGCTTTTATGTTTTGGAAATTTCTGAAATTCATGTCAAAATTATTAATAGGATGATCTTTCAGTGATATTTTCAAATTTTGTAAAAAATAACAAAATCGTATTATATTACGAAAATTTTGGATAATTTATGAAGATTTCCATTTTGTGTAAAAATATGTGAACGAAATATTTTTAGACCTGTTTAAACAACGATGCTTGTTCAAAAAGTGAGCAGAATTTTATTAGTTAGTGTTTTAAGACAGTTCAAAGTGAAAAAGTCCTTGACCTTTATAGATATAAGGAATTATTCAAATTATAGTGAGACAGACTGTTAGTTACTTCATTTTTCGGAAGACATAGATGGGGAAAATTTATTGGGGCGTTTATAAAGAATTAGAGAGTAAATAAAATCAAAAGAAAATTTATCGTCATTTGGTTTTTATGTACTTTACCGATACAATTTGGTTTTCCAGTGTTTCCATACAAGCGCTGATTCAGGAAATGTCAGATTCGCAGTCGATTGTCCACAACAGATTACCTAATGCTTATCATGTTGCTATTTGTTAAATTTGAAAAAATCTAGTCGACACCATGTCTGTCAGGCTTTTAATAAGGGCCTTCTGAAAATAATTTCATTACCCTTAATACGAAGGTAGTCCACTCGGAAATAAGATTTCACATTTAAAATGACGCGAATCAAGGATTAAACAGTGATTTTCCACCCAACGGATTACTTTCACAGAAATTAAAACATTATATTAGGCGCTAGTCAAGTTAGGTATGTTATAAAGATTCGACACACTTCAATGTTTGTAGAATGAAAATGACAATAAAATAATATTAATAAACGTATAATATAGAATATGTAAGTGTCCATGTAAAGAGGTACGGAATAAGCCTGGGAAATAGATCCTTGAAAATTAATTGCGACATAGGGGATGAAAAATATCTTTTATCAGTCCCAAACCTTAAAAGTAATAAAAATGATCCAAATATTGACATTAATAAATAAAATATAAATCCATTGAATTGAGTTAAGCCAATGATTCCTGCAGTTATTCCAGATACAATGGCTACAAAAATTTTGAAGTCCGAAATTATAGACAGATTCTTTTCTAATTCCCATGTATCTACACTTCTAGAATTCTGAATGTCTTGAAATGAATTTTCAATCACCATCACTGAAATTAAATGTTATTTACGCATGCTCGAATTAAAAATACCATTATTATGACTGTGTTGTTTTAAAAATATTTTTTGTAATATTTTTAATTATTAGTCTATAGGAGAGTTATGAAACGCCATTTTAGATTATTAATTTTTGAAACCGAACATTTACGTTAGTTCGCGAAACTTTGTAACACTAAAAAATATTTTATACTGAATTCGAAATAATGTCTTTCAAAAGCAGTAATTGTATATAAAATTTATAACAATGAAATATCTACGTTTATTTCTTTTTTTATTTTAAGAAATGATGGATTCATTTTTATCGAATGAATGATTGCGATGAAAAAAAGTATATATTTTTGGTGAATAATTTAGTTAACTATTAATTATTTAAAAACAAATATGTGCAAATTATTTAAAGTTAAAATTTAAAACCCAGCTTCTCAACACTTACGAAGAAATTTCACAAAAATTTATAAATATATTTACTTTAAACAAATTTATCTTTTAATAGGTCGAATTTATGAGAAGGGCACAAGATAATAACTGATACATAATTCGAATATCTTCTTATTCTTATAACTGCCTACGATATCACAAAGAAACTAAGAGAATTATGAAAATATAATTTATTGATTTTATAACTCAGAATAGTGTATTAAATTTGATGTTTGCTTAATACTCACACAACAAAGAAATAACCACAAAGCGACGTAAAAATTAGTAAAAATAACTTTTACTGTCTATTATCCCACAGTTTTAACTTATATCGTAATAAATAGAATATTCAATGTTTTAAAAATTATGCTGTTAACGACGTTTATTAAATATTATTAAGTCGTGTTCATTTTTCAACTTTATCTAACGAACTAATATTCAGCCTATTTCGTACAGTTCAAAAAAATTCTAAAAACATAAAATTATTCATCTGTTAGCTGGATGAAAATATTAGATTTTTAAAATGTTGTCTTTCATTGAGGTACACGTCAGACATCAATATCAAATATTCAACAAAATAATAAAAACCCAGAGTATATGCCAATTTTATATTTTAAGTTTATTGTAGAAAGCAAAAGATTTTGCTGATTTACGATCTCCATAAGTTATGATATGAGTGCTTCCATTAGATATTTGTCATGCGCGTGATACAAATTTTACTTTTAATCGGATACAGATATTTACATTTTCTTTGCAACATTTAAACTTTTACAAATTATAGCCCAGTCTCTCATTGTAGATTCTTAATTTATTCCACAGTCATTTTTGGTCATCTTTTGCTGATTTTGGTAAGTAATTGAGATTTTAATAAAAAATAACTTAGTCTCTTTCTTTCTGCTATATGTTCTTATTAACAATAATAACGGACGGATAAACCTTGAAAAAATATAACATGAATTTAAACGCAACCTTAATGACTACATGCGATAAATTATATGTAAAAATTTGGCAAAAAATTTTCATCCCTTTTATTAATCACGCCAATAGTAGTACTAATATACTTTGTGTCAAAAAAATATTCGAGATTATTTTTTCATTATTTTCACTTGAAGAAATAAAAGTGTCGTAATCAGTTATCTTATGACCATCCAGGTGGACACCTTCATTATCTAACACGTATTTATGGATAAATTTATAAAAATCTTGGTTTTTTGTTTTTCTGTTAATTTAAAAAAATGTGAGTTTTTGGACTCAACAAAATTTATTGATGGTTAATGAAAATGTCTTTCTTGAAAGCGTTCACTGAATGAAAACCAACAATGAGGTTTATAATGGCCTTGAGAGTTACCATACCTGCATCTCGTTATTCTACAGTTCAGATTTGATCATGCGTTTTTGGGAGGACTCCATTCCAATAAGAAAAGTTTAAACTAAGATTAACATTTCTGAGAATTTAATTTGTTAATTCATCAAAAAAGGGCCATCGTTTAGTTAACAAGAAGAAAACCTCTGCGATGTTATATATGACAAGGGGTATGAGCGTGTTTCATTGACTTTAGGTATCACAAGAAATTAATCAATATTTTTGAATATTTCTGTTCAAATGTGTTTTGTTTCAAGAATTCTATCATCTCAAAAATTAATGGTTCCTCTTTTCTTCTTCCATGATCATAGTATTCATCTTGGTTTATGACATTGACTTCGTAAGTATCTTGGTTGGTTAATTTTTTATTTGAGACGAAAATGGATTTGTGATTTATCTTATTTTCTTTCTCTTTCATGAGTCCTTGTCGACTTGGATCACGACTAACGAAGTGGCGACCTGCCAAATTCTAGTTCGACAAAATCTAGTTATTAAAAACTAGGAAAATGTGAAATAGAATCATCTCTAGAAACGCAATTAAAAATTTCAGAATATTAAGCACAGAAGTCTCAAAATCAGCATGAAATATTATCTTGTTACTTTTAAATGTCAATAGTTGAATATTTAGGTACCTGATCTATTATTATCTAGCTCAGTTTTATTTTTATCAAATAAGACAGTCCAATGTCAAGCAATAAACGTTGGCGTGGGCTTAGTGTTCAAAGTTATTATGTTTTTATAATATTTTCAAAATGGTTACAGGATTTTTCTACCACATTTGAAGCGCTTTTTCTTATTATCGAATCGATTATAAATTTCGTTTTTAACAATATTTTGGGCATGCCAAGTAAGTACTTAATTGTTATAATTCTTTTCTTCGTGATTCTTCGATGCGCATTTTTATAGAAACTTTGAAAAACCAGACCATATATCTTAAACGACCATTGTGTGGATATCAGAATTCCTCACTTTGAAATTGTTACACGATTTTATTGAACGAGGAATTGCTTAACTAACAGCTTAAAGTCTACTTTTCCTGAAATAACTTGATATTTTGACTCGAGTGGAGATTTTATATACTATTGCATCTAAATCAAGTAGTTCAAGTTTTTCGACAGTTTCTTTCACGTTGTGGATTTTCATTTTTCAAATAAATCTTTAGTTCTATTTCTTAGAAATTAATTTTCTCGCTTTTATTGTCATAGGATTAGTCTTGGTGAAGAAAACCATTTACAGTTACGTTCCTACCCATAATCAACTCCGAACTTTCTGGGCTTTAACATACTCTAAATAGGATCACTGAACGACTTATAAATAAAGGTTGAATCGATCACTCAGAATATTTGCTCAAAGATCAGAGTAAAATTGACGCCTGCCAACGATATGAAATTCGGTTAAAATGATCTTTTGCGGGTAAAATTTTGAACCAATCCAACCTTTGGATTCTAAAAAGAAAAAAGACTTCATTACGTGTTGATATATTATGTTTTGAATCTCCATCGACCCATGTATGGGCAGTTTTAAATATTTAACTCTTTCATTTTATTTCATGATTTTGGACAAAAATATTTCTACTCTGCTCAAACGATTTAATCCCTAGTATTATAATTGCAATTCATATCCTGACTCAAAAAAACAATTTATAAACTATAAAATCACAAATCTTTAAGAGGGTCTCATGAAAAAAATTTTGAAACTCGGCATAATTTTGAATAAATTAAAAATTTTTAATTACAGCCATTTAGGCATCTCAAGTCCCTCAAGTGGTTTACGCCTTGAGTAATATCGAGAAATGGTTACTTTAATACTCAACTAAACGATATGTACCGAATGTAAATTAAATTATTTTAAAGATCACTTTTGATGTGTAAGAATACTTTTTCAAAGAAAACTCGCACCAAAATATGTCTCAATATCTGGATGTTAATAACCTATTTGTATCCTTTCATTCGAAACCTGAAAAATTTTAACAAGATTTCAAAAATAATGATGAAAAATCAGGATTTATCATCATCATTTACTTGTATATTAAAGACTCGAAAAAATTAAAAGTATTCGTATTTTAAGATGATTTAATATAATGTGAAACAGATAATTCGATCTGTGCAATTTTGTGATAATTAAAATTAACACCCTGATAAACTGTCGAATTATTTTCTCAACACGAAATTTTGGGAGATCATCTGATAAGTTTAAAACTCTGATTATAAGATTATATATACCTTATATTCAGATAACATGATTATTATCAAATAAAGATTGAGTATAAAAGTTTAATTGATAAATGCTACTGAGTGTAATCCTAAAGCTGATACTAACATATAGTGACAACTATTAACATGTTCTATCAAATATTAAATTAACAAACGGAGTCACTGTATAAATTCAATTAAAATCGTAGCTGTTAGGCTGTTTCAAAAGACATTTACTCATAATTTTTCAGATAATATCAATACAATTTATATTGTGATTGATTTCTTTAAAAAATCGAAGATTTTGACATTTTATGAAATAGAGAATTAAGGATAGTCTATTGTGGCCGAATACAGGAATACTGTCATTGTTTGGCAAATGTATGGGTTAAAACTTTATGTCGTGAAAATAGAGTAGAGTGGAATTTGGTATTGTGAACGAGAAAATATCTTTATAATTAGGGTTTAAACTATCAAATTTAAATAAACCGATCAAATCTTCATCCGTCGTATTAGATTCTAATTTTTTCAATGTCAAAAAGCGAGTTATTTCCCATAAATAATTTATATTTTCAAACTTAATTATTTTGGTTGATAATAAAGTCCCAACCAATAAATGATAGGACTAAATTTGTCAAGATTGTATTTATATCCCTGTTTTATCCTGGTTGACAAGTAGGCTAAGAACAAATTTTCTCATTATTTTAACTAATTTGTATTTGTGATTTTACTTATCAAAGGATGAATAAGAAATCAAAAATCCGTTATTTTATAAATTGTTCATTTTCATAGAATAACTACATCGCCACATATCGTTCAAACATAAATTGTTACTTTTACTTCTCTCAAACCAGAGTAGGCTTGATAAAGATGGGTGTTAAGTTGTCATTTATTAGACTGACATTCATTTGTGAATCAGTGAGCGACGGTCATAAATTTTAAAACTCAAAATTCATGATCGGTTTGACTAAGTTTAACCTTTATCGATAAGACCAGGTATTTTCACTGACTTATGCTTGATTAAAAAAATCTCATATTTTTTATTTTGAAAATTAGAGTAAAATATAGTTTTACGATTTTAACTAATCGCATAAATGAGGATTTTAACTATTTCTAAAATGGCTAATTATTTATATCAGCCTTTGCTTTGTTTAAATACCTAAAATATGTTGTTCTCCCCTTATTCTGGCTGACGACTCATTATTTAAAAATATATCGTTTTTATAAATTTATATTCATATCAAAATTTATAAACAGATGAAATAAATAAAATTTAAAACTTAAATGTTTTTAGAGAAATTTAAAAATCGGTTGTGCCAAGAAAACATGAGAAAAGCTTCAATTGTAATTTTTTCACGAGTAAGATATTTTTGGGCTATTCTAAATCATAAAAATGATATTATTAACAAAATCTCATAAATGTTTTTGAAAATTCTAAAATAAATAATTAATTGAGTGAATCTACCTATGTTTACCTGAACAGTAGTGATCACAGATATCCATTAAATACATAACTAGCTATCACCGTCGGTATATTTCAAAAAAATAACATTTTATGGTGTTGGGTGCCTTAAATATCCGTTTCTGAAAATGGGTGGGAATAAAATTATTAATGAGTGGTTGTGTACTACACCGACAAAACAACTGGCGTGTAATTTAATCACGCCTATTATATGATTTCATATATTCAATAAATATTTTCTCTTGGCCTTTTGGGTATATCGATGTCATATTCAATCAAACTTTGAACATTGAGAGAATTCCTTGTCTAAATACAGAATAATAAGCTATTTGACTGGTGGAATCATAGATTAAGCTTGTCTATGTTACCAATGCAAATATGGTAAATTGAAAAAGCGGCGATCATATCATCGTTTTTTCTTTACTTTAAACCCCACATCAACTTGCCAGCTCGGTTTTCCTAAATTCCCGCCAAAAGTTTAATCCCGGTTTTAGGATCAGATTTTTTATTGAGAAACCTGCACCTTTTTAATAGCTATAAAAATACGAAATAATAACATTTATTTTAATTATTACAAAATTATTTCATTTACTGTTATCCTTCATGGCGTGTTATAGTAAATTCCGATTGAAGCTCTCAGATTATGACTTCGATCGCAAGAACTTCACATTTGAAGAGTGATATTTGGAAAACCCATGGATAGAATGATTATTATCGAAAATTATGTTTTTTTGTTGTTAATTGAAAATTATTAATGTTTTGATAACTTTATACATGGAAAAGAGCCCAAAATTGATGATTCCGTTTTTATGTTTGAATAATTACATTAGTTTCGCCATATATCATGCACACATATACGAATAATAATATATCTAAGATATGTTACTATCTGGTTAATTTTTTGATAAAATCGATTAGATCCCTATTATGATAAATTATAAACCAATACTCTCAGTATTACTTGGTATTTTAACATTCTTTGGTTAGATGACAGATTGAAGAATTCATATCAGCATATATTGAAGTGATATGTATCAAAAACATGAAAAAGTCTAAATTGTATTTGGTATCGACCATATCTTAAGTTATTTTGTTTCTAATCAAAATTTAATTTAAAAAAATGTTACTTTTCAACGAAAGGAAAACTAAATTTATAACACGCGGCTTAAAAAATCCAGTTAAAGGTTCTCATTTTGATAAACTGAATATTAAAGATTTATCAAACGAGATTGAAATATAATTTCACGATATTTTGAATATCGGTATGAGTTTGATAAAATTTTATTGAAATCTATTTTACATTTCATTTTATAGATAAATAGGATTGAAAATATGAGTCAATTAGGCTTTTTAAACTATCTTAGTAATTTAGTAATTTTTTAACGAACTTATGCTCTTGACTGCGTTAAGACGTTTTCAAAACTCGTGTATTCTATGACTTTAGTCTCAATATATTTTTTCATGAGATTATTTAAAGATGATTGGCTTTCATTGAGAATATTGATGGTTTTGAATTTCATACTATCTGACACTAAACATATATTTATATTTTGGTATATCTGAAGCAGTGAACCAAATCGCTTTACAGCCACTTGGAATGGATTTTAGGGCTAAGCGGGACAGATAAATATATACAGTTATGACTCGGTTTAATTGACAAAAGATTACTCACCGTTGAAACGAATCATCGGATATTTAAACAGTCAAATAAACTTTTGGTCTTACAATTAAGAAGACAATAAATTTATAAGTGACAAACACAATGAATAAACCATGAAATTTTACGTTTTAAGGGATCATTGAAAAAATAAACAATTTTTTTGTAAGGGTGTTTCTCAAGCGAATGACAATTTTTCACAAATCAGATATTTTGAAAATCAAATAAAATTTATGAGCAATTATTTGAGTCAATTAGGTTTATATTATTTAAAATAAGTTTTTGAAATTAGGTGGCGTCACAAAAATCTATTTTTATTGAAGAAAACCGAACATCTAATTACGTTACTATTTACTTTGATAAACATTTCTCATCTTGAGAACCATCCATTTAAATGAATAAAATTGGAAATCAAAGGTTTTCACATGCATCAGGTATCACCAGTGATCAAATATCTGTTTTTTGATCAAAATATTTTATTAATTTTAACATAAGCTAATTAAGAACATTCGTGGATTTATTTTCAAAATGCAGAATTAAATAACAGAAATTTATTTAAGTTAAACCGATCCACGAACACTCAAAATATTTTAATTAAGTTTAAAGTAGCTTATATGGAAAGGTGAAATAGACTGTCTCATTTCAACATTAGGCTGTTTTGTAAGACAACAGGTTTAAGGCATTCAACGCATCAGAAAATTTTTCATTTTTGTTGCAAATGAGATATTTTAATAAATACAATTGTCTACTTAAACATAAATTTGTTGAATTTACTTTGAAATTTTAAATCATGTTGGTGAAAGAACCACATTTAAAATTAATTTAGTTAAAAATAGAGATCGTATGCAAAATGATTTATGTCTTTAATGTAATATAATGTCAATTAAAACAATATTGGTCAAAATAAACTTCAATGAATCAAAATATATTTTGTCTCGAAATTCAAAGAAAATTCATAAACTAATTTATGGCTAAGTATAAGCAAATTATTATGTTTTTCACTGGATAGTTATTTAAAAATAACCTTTTCAGCATGCGTGGCTTAAATTCAGGACTAAATTGTTGAAGGTTAGTTTACCTTTCCTTCATAGTATGATGCCCATGGGTTTCCACCTCCAGATGACTTTCCTCTATCTTGTGAAATTAAAGCATAAATTAACCTTTTTGCTTTCATTCTTAATATTTCACTCACAACACAGAGCTAATTTATTCAAACAAGATTACAGATGCCAAAATTCCAATAATTATCAGAGCAGCGATCAAATATACATTCATGTTGTTAGTAACTTCTTTCTTCAAAATCTGTTTAAATATATTTAAATCAAATGTCCCATTATACATGAGTACAACGTAGTGGCTGATGAATCAATTTTAAACGTACTTTGAGTATAATTGAAATCTGATATATTTAATGAAACGTTTTTATGCACTAGAAATAATGTTTGATTGGTATTTTCTACTTAAGACATAGTAAATACTAAATTTGTTAGTATAGTTATCAACTGCATCTTTATCGATTCCAATGATAATATATTTGTAGCTATAACTCATTAAAGTAATCAATCTTTGATCATGAATATTCTAACGTCTGTATCAAAATCACATTCATCATAAGGGTGATATACTAAAACTCGATCGGTTTGAGATAAAACCCCACTGTCTGTTAGAATAACACAAAGTGCAGTTATTGTTCATTTTCTCTAGACCTGCCTTTTATTTAAAAAGTATATAACTATGATTGGAAATTCTGAAGTATTATTTTTATAAAACGTATGATGATCATATTCCACAATTATATTCTCTTTTGTGGTCTGAAATTAAACAATAATTTTACTATAATAATTTTTTGGAGAGTATTCTGAACATTTGTACTAAGTAACAGAATCTGAAAGAAGAACATGATTGGTATAAAGCTAGCTTATATATATGCAAATATCGTATCAGCTTTATTTATCATTGTGTAATCTATCACGAAAATAATAAGACTGCAGACCGAATATTTGAATCAAATTCCAATTACCTTAAATTTATGTTTTAAATCAAAGTAACATTAAATTATTTAACCTTCAATAAAATCGAAATCGCCTTTAAATCTATTTCACTTTGTTCTTTCTTATTTTTAAGGCGATTTAAGTTAAAATTATATTAAAGATGAATCAATTATGTCTAAACTACCAGAAATTTTCTGTATTTATTTAGATTATCAAAGAAATCAAAAAATGTTTTGATAATTATAAAAATCCACGTTTAACAATATGACTACTTAATTGGTTGTCATGTCCCAGATTGCTGTGAAAGGTGGGAATATTTTTATCATGTATTTAGTGTACTGATAGTTTGATCAAACAGACTGCTTTCTATTAGATAAATGGTATGAAGAATTTTAACCGAACATGAATAAAAGAAAGCGTGCTTTATTCACAAATTGTAATTCTGCCAGATTTTGGTCATAAACTAAAGCGTCTTAAGTCGATTAATATCTGAAAGCAAAAAGCCTATTGGATGCTTTATTGTTAGGATAAGTCCTTTTCGGTCAATATTTTTTGGGAATTCAGACAATTAATATAATCCTGTTCTAGATAGAGAAACCATGATTCATTTTACTTTTACCAATATTAGAGACGACGAAAATTATCTTATTATGAGTGTATATTTGAGGTCTTTTAAGGGAGAAATTTATCACTTTAAACATTCTCACCTCTCCTACAAATATCAGGCTTGGCTAATCCGACTGGGAGACTCCATTTGAATATATTTAACAGGTATTGCCTTTCGAAGTGTATTAAATTTAATCTTTTTATACTTGAAAATATCATGATGAGTTTTAACTGTATTTTCAAGAATTTTTCAAAACTTATCTACCTATTACTTGATTTACTTTCGTTACATGATGTTAATAATTTATGATTCTTCAAGTTATAATGATTGGTGAATATAAAACTGTATGACAGGTTTTATTAGTGATAAATAGTTTCTCGAAACATTGATTAAACTTTGAACTTTTCTTCAATATTTTTCAAGCATTCATATAAATTTGATTATTTATCAGCAGTTTTTGAAAATAATCCAGAAAACATACTTCATAACTCGTAAATGTCTATTTACATATTATTAGATCTAAACATTTAAGAATCAAAAATAAAATAAGCTATAAAGCTTATTTCTTATATTTAACCATTTTATCGGATATTTAAATGATCCGTTTTTCTTTTGACTAAGAGTACCAGATAAGATTATACAAACTTAAACGTGAGTTTGGTAAAGGGATAAATTTTAGATATGAAAAAACAACATAAAATAAAATTTATTATATCTATATATAACTCTAATTTTTGATCAACTCTTCAAATATTTCAAGAAGTTAAAATTTTAAAGAGATTTCAATGTAATTTACTCGTTAAAGCAAGCCTAAGAGCTCTTACGACTTATTTCGTAAATGATTCGTTTATGAACTTCATTGTGACAAAATCCATTCGTTTCATTTGAGACCCAGATTTCGAAAAAATATACCTTTTTAAATTATTATAATAAAAATTTAAGATTTTAATCAGGTTATTTTATGTTGCATATTTCTATGACAGAATCAATGATCATATTTTTTAAATCGAGTTACATATTTTCGAATATCGACAGAGAACTAGAAACGATATTTTCCTAATCATATAATACTATTTCATAAATTTATCAGAAATTAAGCATGTACAATTTTGAATGTTATTTTTTGAGATTTAAATTGATCAAAACCGTTTTATCTTATGAACTTAGTTTTTGAATAATCATTTTCATAAAAAGATTTGTTACAGGACTCTCTTCACAATTGTACTTCGATCCACACAACAATATAAGTATGAGGATTTAACTAAATTATTAAAATCTAGTAACAATAAACAGTTAAAAGAACTAAATATTTATGAACGAGATGAAAATTTGTTTTAAATCAAATAATAAAAATTTTGATTTTCTTCATAAGTTAAATTTCAAAAACACTGATGTTTATTGCCACGATTTGAATCTAAGTCTTAATTGTTGAATTTTGATTTGAGTTATGTTGATAATATGATTTCCATTATTTTTAACATAATAACTATATGTCTCGTTCGATTTTGTTTTTGAAAAAAACTATTTCATTTAAAACAGTTTATTCTTGTTTCGTGAGTTTTTATTATATTTATCTTTGCATAAGTAACTTCCCATTTTTTATTTTATCAACTTTTCTTCACAAATAAACGGGAAAGCCATAGCAGAAACCTCCACAGATAAACCAAACGCAGAATCTAACATTTTCGTTCATCTTCTTTTAACAGATTAGTTTTCCATACAATTTGAAATTTATCGAGAATTCTTCATCTGCCGATTCACAAATAAACCTAATTCCTTAAGTTACGCTCATTTCTCAAAAATTATAATTTAGTATAGATTTTCAAACTTTTGCAATTTATTTATAAAATCGTGAAAATCGTCTTACTTCATACTTAACATTTGGTGGAGAAAGAATCATTTCTTCAAAGATCGTCAATTTAGAAACTTTTAAATTTATTCATCAAATTTTTCGACATATCAATCAATTTTTAAACTAAAATAATATTTTTATGGCCATTTGTGATGATGTTTTTGATGAAAACATGGGAAATGTTTTCATTTCATTTAATTTTGTCCTTGTATGATTGCGATGATACTGCAGGTTTAGTTTACCTGACCTAGAGTACAAGTGATCTGGGATAATAAAGAATCTCGAATTTTTCTTTGAAAATACATCAAAGATAAATAATGTTATCGAATGGGATTGATAAGTCAATGGAGAAATTATTATGCCATATATAGAAAATCAATGATGTTTTTCATTGATTTTCAAATTTTAATAATCTTTTATAAAACCTTGAACTAAATTTTTGTGCGAGATATAAAGAACATGACTAAAATTCTAATAATTTTATTTTGTATTTTATCAAAATCGGAAATAACTATCACAAATGTCAATAACTTAAACAATATAACGAGATACGTCAGATGGTGTGCTTCTGGTGTAATTTACAGGTACAAATTTTCATTTAGTTACACAATTATCAGTCGAAATGATACGTTTTTATTCTTGAAAAGATGAAGCAATCAACTCATGTTTTTCCATGTGAATAAGTTAAAACATTTTATAAACTTGAGTTATGTCAGTGTTAAAATAATGATTTTCTTCAATTTTTATCTCATATGTAAACTGAAGTTATGCATTACAAAATCAAATCAAATAAAATCTTTTAAAAAGTGATACTTTAGATAAAATTTTAACTTTTCCCATTAAAACTAAATATTTACTGATGTATAATTTGATTAGTAACTGGTCAAATTACTCAGTGTGTTCAATTTTTTTCCATTTTGTTACCAAAGTAAAAAAGATTAAACAGTTAATTATTTACTCAAAACGTGACTTGACAATTTCACAATTTCTTGAGGTTATCGCGATATAATATCAGAATATGAGTAAAAACATGATGCGCAACCACAACATAGCACTTGTTTCAATGTCTTCGTTAATTTTCTAAATTCAAAAAATGTTTTGGAAAATCACGGCCATTCATCGATTCTTCTTTATAAATTGTCGCAATAATTTTAATTATTTCTCTTCTTATAAGAAGAAAAAACTTTGGAATATTTGTCATACAACTAATTAGAATGACATAATGCATAATTATCGTGTAGGTATTTTTTAAATGGGGAAGGGTAAATGTCTTTTTTAAATAATTCTGGAATCTTAGCTCATCAGCAAGAATTCTTTCTCGTAAATGTGGAGATGTATTTCTTCACAATCGAGATGCTACTTAGGAATTGAATCTTCTTTTTATTTGACCATTAACTGAATATTTTAAATCTGTTAGATGCTTTATATTTTTCAAATATTCTTTTTCACTTTTCTGGTGAATTTTGATCAGCTTCCATTCATATGGTTGAAAAAATTTAAAGGAGCTTCACCTGCACATACCCTAGAAGGGCAATAGTATAAGGCTGGAATTTAAATTCGGACATTGATATCGTGAGGAAATAGGTAAAATATAAGATATTTTAAAGTATTCTTCGTATCTACACAGTATAACATCCGAAAGAAATAATTTTTAAATAACAATCCTAATAATGATACCAAGATTAATTTTTTGTCCCGTCATAATTATTTTTCATAAAAACGAACCAAGTATTGTTTGAAAATCAAGACAATATTAGATACACACCACTCTCGGTCTAGTCAATGATTTAGAAATTTTTTATTATTTTCGAAATTATATTTTATTTCACAATAATTTTTTAAGAAAATTATTTTATATAAATAATCATGAATAAATTTAACTGCTGGACACGTTGAAAATCTGCTGAGCAATTCGTAATCTACCTTGTGACGTATATGAAATACCAAATGCAATTCGAAACAATTTGCGTTACATTTGTAAAACTGTTCAGAGATATGAGCTTTTTCAATTTTGTTTAGCTTTAAACTGACAGATTATTTAGTTTTATAAATCCATTTTCTTTGTAATTTGTCATATTTTAAGATGTTGATTAAAACTAACTTGAAAATATTTATTCTGAATTTATTCTTCTAATATATTTCAGTCGATATATTCTTCAGTTTCACTTATAAAATATACCTAAATCATATTCGATTCCAAATCAAAATAAGTGCATAAATCTATAAATTATTCACAAATTTTGTTTGATCAACAACACAATGATACATTCTTCTTTAACAACTCAGATTAGCTAACACATATTCTCATGACAATTTATTACTAATTGTTTGAATTTTGAATTTTTAAACGTGCAAAAGCTGACGATGTTCCATCAAAATATTCTTATCAACGATGATCTGATTTAAAATAATGACACATCGTTTTGAAAGAAAGTTAATTTTCAACATTATATTAAAATAAGAATTTAACCATTTGTCTTACATGAATCAAAGGTAGCAAATTAAACTTTTTTTGGTTTATAGATAACAAAAATAGAATAAATATCACGTTATTTCCATCTTAGGATTGTAATATAAAACTTAATCCTTCTTCATTTGGAGTTTCGACCAAACCAATATTCTTTATAAATTCTAATGTAACAACAATTTTTCTATTCCTCGAAATCTGAAATGGAAAAATATTGTATTTTGAGGTAAAAATATGATATTTTTAAAACTTAATTTCCCATTAGTTAAACCTCAGTGAACCAACATGTCTATGCCAGAAAAATTAAAAATTTAAATATCAATTCAAAAATTACAAATTTATAAGAATATTTCAAGATTGATAAAAATATTAAACAAAGAATCAATATTTCGACCAAGCCTTTACTCACATAATTTGAGTTCGTGTTAAGTCGCTCATAAAATTCTTTTAAATTATTTAACAGTGCGGGATATTTTTTGAAAATTATACCAACAAGTGAATTTAACTCAGAAACATAGTCAATGTCATGATTAGAACAGTGAGAAATGCAAATATTTTAAATTCTTCCTTTATTCTGATTTTTAATTTAAAAGAGGAAAAATAGTGATCATTTAACTTTTACAACTTAAAAGAGAATGAAATTGAACAAATCGAGTAGGATCACATCAATTCATAAAGATTGAAAGAGGTTACATGAAAAGGCGTAAAACTGTCGTGTTTTAAATTCTACCAAAATATTTGAGAGATTAGACATGAAATTCAAAATACTCTTCTTTGGAATGAAGAAAATTCAAAGTATGAAACAAGATCACAAAAACGCGATATTTTATAAATTTTTTAACTCTTAAATAACCAAATCTTTCATTCTTATTTTCACGATCCAAAAAATTTCGTTCAATAAATGTTGCCGATAAACGAGGTATAACTCAGATAATTTTCTCAACTTTATAAACGGTTTTTATTATTTTGACTTTTCTATTCTTTAACTTTATAAAAAATGGTTATTTGATATTTTTTCGATTATTATTGATACATTTTTATAGCTTTTTTTTCATCTTAAGTATTCATGGGTTCTCCAAGGGTCGTGTCACCTGACTAATCTGACGATATCTTGAGAACTTTTTATGATACATTGCAAGCTGAAATTTGAATTGCTAAAAAGGGAATGCGAACGCATTTTATTTTTAAATTTGATTTATTTTTATTAAACTGATTTAACAGAGAACTAGACATAAAACGTGCCAAAAATACGATTTCAACATATAAAAAACATTAAATTTTTGATTGATCATAAAATAGATAAATTGAATTTTGAAATAAATGTATTTTAAAATGTGTAGAAAAATATTAATATTTTGGGTTCATTCTTTAAACAAGTTTAAATCAGGAAAATTAGGTTTGTTTTAAAAATGACTTTCAATAATGTTATTCATGTATTTTTTATTATTTATCAGTTATTTAATGTGTTCAGAAACAGTTTCATGTGGTCGGAATTGAGAAGTAGACCAAGTATTTGTGCTTTAAATACTATTTACACGTAATTTAATCACACGTCAAATTTCCTATATTTTATATTTATTATTTTTAGATAAAACGATTCATTGTGGAAAACTGTATTTCGACAATTTTATCCTGATTTTAAAGTTTTCCATAATTTGTATATTTTCGAGAACTAAAATTCAACAAATGACATTTCCCTTTTATTTTCCACCCATTGATTGTGACATGCAAGAATTTTAATCTGGTTATGATGAGAATAAATTTAACACAGATTTCTGAGTAAATTTTGTTGAATATTTCTGAATCTTCATGAATAATAAAAATAAGTTCAAATTTTAAATTCTCAAGCCAACATTTATTCCATAGAGAAACAATTTTGACAGTTAAGGCGATCGTATTTCAGGAAAATTACTGGGTGAGAGTTTTTTTGGGAGACTCGCTTACAACTGGCTGCCATGTTCATCTCTATATGGCTACATATCTGAACCAAAAATTCAACATCTTACAGGCTATGTACATATGTATTCTCCAGACTGTCTACATACACGCTTACGTCTCTTGAAAAATGTCTTTACTTTTTTCACTATTACGAAGAGAAAATAATGTCCACAAATTTGATAATTTTTTTGATATTATAAGTCTTAAATTTCGCAAAAATTGAGTCTAATGAGATTAAATAAAAGTAAATTTTAATTAAGATTTACAAAGTGATAAATTTAAAAAAAAATTCAATAAAAATGTAAAAATATTAAAACCGTAAGAATAAACTGATGAGCATCCTATATTAACTGAATGGATAGGCCACGAGAATTTAACTTCAGATAATCCGATATTTTATCGATCAAACAAAAATTTAATTTTAGAGTGACAACCCGCTGGAGTTTGAGCGTGATATTATTGTATTCTTGATATTGGGTGATGTTAAAGTCGATTGATCATAAACGAGTATTAATGGTTTCAATAATAATATTTATGCTGAAAATTTGTTTTTAAAATACAATAACCTAAAACGCGTACATTCAATAAAAATGCAAAATTTTAATGAGTCCGACTTTTGTTTGCTGTATGTTCTAAAATAAAAAACCAATATTTCATATTTTTACAGAGTAAATTTATTACATCAGTTTCAACATACTTAGCTTTTACGATTGACAAGATGGACAGAGTATTTTTTAGATTTGTACATTTTCGTGACTTTTCATTAAGAAAATCTTTTTTGGAACATGCGTTATTTTATTTTACAAACATTTGTTCTTATAACATAATTTAGTTCTGAATAAGCCGATCTCCTTAAACTTCTTCCATATAAATGGATGTTATAAAATTAAACTGGGAGAGTAAGGTCATTCTTGGTTAAGATTTCAGAACACATGTTGTGTTATCTGTCCAAGGAACACTAATTTTTTTATAATTTATAATATACCTTTTAAATATTTTTTTATGAATATCTCGTGATTTAACTTATCTCGTATATGTCGAACTTATTGATTCACTGTGAAATATTTACTAAATTTCCAATATAAAACGCAACTTAAATCAACGAAACTGGTTAATACTAGTCTTTTGTGAAATAATAAGTTTGTTATATGAACTTTAGTAAAGAAAATAATTCAAAAAACAGTCAGCTTTTAAGGAGGGGATGTAATAGGCAATCATAAATTTCAAAACATCAACATATTTCGAAACTTAAATTTTCTTTTCATAAAATAAATTTTGATGAGTTTAAACTTGTGTTATTTTAAAAAATATTTAATTCACAAGTAAAACTTTATATTTAGCTTGCTAAGGCAAAGTTTGATAATCTCACATCTATTACTTTCAACAGCGCGATGAAAACTTTAAAAATATTTTGTTTTTCTCATGTGCATATGGTATCCTCCAGCGAGTTACTCAGGGACAGACGCAAATTATTTTGGGCGTTTTCGAAATCCTGATGCTGTTCATCTTTTGACACACATTTTCCACAGTTTTCACTCATTTTTAAAGGGTTTTCTTAACAATCACATCACAACTTAACGTTTTAAAGATTTGGATGATTCTAACTGGCCAATTTCCTCTTCTATAATTGATGATCCAGGTTTGACCGTGAATGTGGCAATTATAGTATAAATCTAAATCTAAAAACTATTACCATAATAATAAAATAAATAGTCATGAGTAACCAAATAATAAACATCACCAACTTTGGAAGACGATTTTCAATATATTCTATGGAGTTGTACATTACAAACTTATAATTACAAAGTAAAACATAATCACTTATGAATAGTTTATAAAGTTACTTTAGAGTGTAATTATATATTGATAAAAGAAATGAATCAGTTTTTGAAACAAGAAATATATTTTTCTTGTATATGTTTTGTGAATTTTCTATAAAATATACTCAAAATACCAAATTGTGTCGCATATGTTTTTACTTCTTCCTGATCGATTCCAATGATAATATTTGTTTCATTTCGACTACTAAGAGCACTGTTAATCTGTGATTAATAGAGTACTTAAACTTGGGAACGAAGAAAACAGTTCAAATTTGGATGAACTAATAAAATAGGATTTGAGACAGACCGAACACGACTGTGGAATGTAAATCTCCAGTTACATTTATCATCGACGATCATAATATGTCCCTGTAATTCGAATTATTTTTACTACGATTGGAAATGATGTTGCATTTTGGAAGTATAATTTAAATTGATCGATATCCTGAACTATTCTTCCTTTGTAATTCTTAAATAATTTTGGAATTTTACGATAATTATATTTTGTTGAGTTTTCTCGACAACAGCAATTAATAAAAATGTTGAATATAAAAGCATCCTAAATCCAAAGCTATCTTTTAATGTTTTAATTGCAGGAAAATCTGCAATAATCACATTTTAATTTCCCATGACGAAAGTCAACCACAAACAAGTTTTAATATTTCAATACAGTCCTTGAAAACAAAGAATCCACGTTGAAATTATTGAACCCGTTTATAAAATCCCTCTTGAAATAAAATTTTTATTTTACATGTCTTTTTATCCACTTTGTACATTTGATTGAGACAACATTAGAACATATAATTTCTCCGTGATTATCCTCATTGAATAAATTCAATGTCTCTGGGATAAGTATTTCACCAAACATGGATAAATTATTTTATTAAATGTAGATAATTTTACGATTACTGCTGTAAAATGGCTCTCCTCGGTGAAAGAGTTTTAAATTGCATTAAAATGTAAAAATGTTGTAACATGTAAAGCAAACACTCCCTGCCAGTGTATGAGCAAGGTGAAGATATTTTGACAAAACGTCGAAGTCTAAAGTCAAACAATAGATATTTCGGATATCAGCATAACCATATTTTTTCATTAACTGAGGAATCTTAAGGCAGGTAATATCTGAATTCTCACAACCAATTATATACTTTTCTCCAAGGACGGTCATTCGGTGTCAAAACTAAGAATTACACTTTGTTAAATCCTATTGTCAAAAAAACATCCATTCGCATATTTCTACAGATAATCAAAATAAAATAAAAATTAGATTTATTCATTTTTCTTGTGAAATCCGCTTAGTATTTAACTTTTTCCATGTTGACCATTCAATCATGTAATTCAACATATTATACGGTTTAGAAAATAAGTTTTAAGACAACTACCGAAAGACTCAACAGATTCTGTTCTTATATCATTTTAAATTTAAAGGTCAAATTAGTAAGAGAAAATCTTAATGTTTATTTTTTGTATTTCCATGATATTGATAATGATATCTAGTTGGAAAACTGCATATAGTTAAGTATCTGACTCAAATTCTTCTGAACAGAATGTAATAATGTCGTGATTTTCATGCGTGTGGAACATTTTTCCATTTCCGATTTGATAGTCATGATTTATTGAATTCCATCTGTTTTCAAAGAATTTAATTATATTTTAAACTTTTCTTCAATATTTTTAGCATTCATAATGACATGCCAAAATTAAAACTGATGATGATTACGATTCAACAGTTAAAATGCTTATATGCATTCTATAGTCTCTCCATTCACATAATTCATAATAACTCTCTACAATTTTTGAAATATGTTCAGGTATTGTTCGTTGAATTTGATGGATATTTAAATTTCCTTAGTTTTCCATTTTAATAACAAAGTCGTTTCAGCTCAAATCGAATTCTTACCATTTTTTATGAATGATAATCCAAAGAGAAAAACATGAACTTAGATATTCTTTGAAACCACTTTAACAATGAGACCATGACTGCATGCATTGAATAGAGAATTACAATTTCAGTTTCGTCTGTGATTTATTCAAGAAATTTCTTTTATGAACTGCTTTTTTTAGCGCAAGGGTGTGTCAACCAATCAGGGAATCTAAAGAAGGACTTTTTCGTTGATATTACGTCCTTTGATGAAGCACGCCTTCCTATGTTCCTCTGTTTGGCAGTTCACTTCTTTTCGGTACCCTTTTCAAAGTTAGACACGAGATGTAGGATACGCGAAGACTCTCCTCCTTTCTTCGGCCCACTCGTTCGACCGTACCTCTCCGGCATTCGTTAGACATGAAGAATAACAAACTTTATGAATGACTTTTATGCGTTTAAAAATTTTAAAGATTAAGAATGATTTTTATGTGTTTTGATTTTATGTTTTAAAACCCAAAGTATAGAATAAGAAACCACAACATTTAGAAAGGCGCGACATTTATCTATCAAGATAAATCTTCCTGTTTTGACAATAAACGTTGCTCAAAAAGTGTGACTGGAAGCTAAGATGAAATATACCATGTCTTGAAATAAAATTATTCATTTACGTGGATTTCAACTCTATATTAACTTCTGAAGAGCGTGACTGGCATAGTGTGCAGGATATGGTTATAATTAACAAAGTCAAGTTTTTTAAATAAGTTCTACAAACCTCAATTTTTTCAGTTATTTAAAAAGAATACAATTGAAAAAGTCACCTTATAATAAATTATGACACCAAACACAAGTTTATTTGTTGACTCATTTTTTAATTTACTAAACTTCGCTCAGTATCACTGAATTATTCATTTAGAAAGAGGAAGGAAAAGTCATACTTAAATCACATCAGTAAAAGTAAAAAATATCGAAAAGTTAAGGTGAACGTTATGATTATATATTGTTCATTAAGTTACAATTTTTAAGAAAATTTATGAAAATAGATTATGTTTATCATTAAAAGTGATGATAATTTCTCGTTGGTTTTGTTGCAAAGATGCGTTGTTGTCAGGTACAATGTTTTCAACTTCAGCCACCGCGTTTTTATGTTGATTTAATTTGTACTGATAATATAATATCCATGGATTTCGAAAAAATAATCGAAGATAATTGAGAAAATTTTTTTCTTTTTTAAGACATAGTTTGCAATCATGAGAGAATTGTTGATGTGGACAGGGCCAATGAGATTCGTGGGGGCATGAGAAAACCTTAACTGTTTCTCCCGCCAACAGGTAATTTTCACACATTGGACACATATTTGTTTGGCGTTCTAAAAAATCACATCACGACTCAACCCTTTCTTTTTTTTTCTTCATTTATCTCTTCGATAACATAATATTTCCCTTTCATCCTATGACGATTAAATAGAGCAAAAATCTAAATTGAAGAGAATATTACAATCCATAAAATTAAAGCAACAATGAGAACAGAAAGAAAATGTATCCAGAATTCAATCACCCGTCTTTGCTCAAGTAATCCACCTTTATTTAATTCATAAGTACCATTTAAAAGAAGCATAACATTATACCTGATAAAGATTGATTAATTACTTTTGAGTGTAAACATAGTTTGAAAGTGTCAATGCATCCTTTTGCGATACTAGAAATATATTTTTCTCATTAAATTTTGTGGAATTTTCTCTTAAGTACAGCTAATTTACCAAATTGTTTCTCATATATTTTTACTTCTTCCCGATCGATTCCGATGATAATGTTTTTTTCTCTTTTACGACTCAGAGCACTAGTTACCTGCAATTATAAGGAATCTCACTTGAGAATTTATAGGGCATTGAAATGCTCTATTTATCAATAAAATAGGATATTGGGTAGACTGTGCACGACTATCGTCTACATTATACCAGTGGCAGTTCGAGTCGACTTTCACAATATACCCCTGTTACTCGAATTGTTAACATACTTTGATGGGAAAGGATGAAGCATGTACGTAGAATACTTTAAATTGATCAAAAATTTCAACTATTTCTCCTTTAAAACTCTACAATTATGCCGTCATTTTACGATTAATATTTTTTGTTGAGTTTTCTGAACAACAGCAATAAATAACAGGACTGAGCCAAACACCATCAAAAATAAAAAATATTTTTTTATGTCAAAACGGTAAAATCCATTGCGATCCTCTTAGTTAAAGAGTATTATTAAGGCGTCAATAATTTGAAAATTTGAACCAAAAAACCGATCAAAATTTTAATGTCAAAAAGGCAAAAAACGAAATTATTTTAACCTTCAACCTTTTTCAGTGTTGCTGTATAAAATACACCGGAAAAGCTGTTCATATTTCAATGTCTGGTTTTGAATCTTTAAAAACTATAAAATATGCACGGAAAATCCCTAAACACCTTAATTTCAACGTGTATCAAACTCACTAAATTAATGATAAACTTTTTTATAATTTGTTTGGCATACTTTTGTGGAGAATTAAGATTTAATCACTGGTGATATAACAAAGAAAAACTGAATTGATTCAGAGAAAATTGAAAATTTTCTAACTTTGCCAGATTTCAGCCCTTATCTGTTTTTAATATATCAATGTTTTCACATGCGCACTCATTCTTAGCTGCCCAATGTCTGAAAATCAAATTAAGCCATTATTCAGTACTGCACACGTTTGCTTCAGCTTCGAGTCATCGTTTGGTGTATTTTATAAGGGCCAACTAAATGGCAAAACTTTTCTAAACTTCTTAATCATTAATCGACACTGTTCGTAAACTTCTATATAATTTACTTATAGGCTTCACCTTTCTTCTTCTAACTATAAAAAACGTTGACTCTCACTCTAAGAGAAATATTTAAGGACCTAATCTGTTTTGTTAAATAAATTTAATTCTCTGATCTGCATAATGATGTGGTTCAGATAATGCAATGATAAAAACCAAATATTATTTAAATCTTTTCAGTTGATAAATAAATAACCCATTTTGTTTGGCCTGACAATTCAAGTACGCCCATATAAGATTTGGAAAAATTTTCTTATTTCTTCATTGAATAGATTCTGATAACCTACATTCCATTATTATATCTTTTATTTAAAATTTGCTGAATGTTTATCGTTTTAATCGTCAATCTATCGATTTTTCTTGTATTATTATATTTGGTTTGAAAATATGATTGTCAGAATCAAACCATTTGAGCTTGCGCGGTGTTATATTTAAATCATGTTTTCTCATTATAATTAAAACCGCTAAAATTTCTGGTCATATTATATTTTTAATATGCTATCGTTGATTTAATATACTTTCAATTGAGTACGCTTGCGGTTTTACCTATGGTCTCAGCATTATAATTTTTCAATCATAGCTGTCGAATGTTACATTATCAGATTAATATCAATACATGAGTTTTTTAATTAAATATATTTTCAATTTTACTTCTTATCATTTGAGTTTTTTAAGGTTTTGACTTTCATACGTTATCAAATATTTAAGAATATTTCATTATGAAATTATTACATGTTTTTCTGCAAAAGCACAACAAATTTTGTCATAAAATGGCATTTGTGAATTTTCAAAACTATTGTAGTTTTCTAAATAATATTGATCTGATTTTGCAAATATCTATGAAAATAAGAGACTTATTTATGATTAAAATAACTTTTTCATGTGTGAAATATTGAATGATTTAAAACAGCCAAATAATATCAAATGTGAAGAAATAGATATTTATGAATAATAAAAATCCTTTTGCGACGAAGCACGTGATTCTTTTTAAAGATTATGTCAACCGTAACGAACTTATAGACTTTCTCAACTGTTTCACATAAATATATTTATGATTAAGAATATCAATTTTTTGATGTTTAAAAGAAAGTGCATAAATATAATGAGTATTATTCGGTTATTAAATTTATTTATATTTTTTGTTGATTCAGAAAGAATTTGAAATTGACAAAATTTTTCAAAATCATAAAAATAACGTTACGATATATAAAATAAGTTACTGATACGTTTGAGAGCGCAACTCAATAAAGTTGATTTTTCAAGTCGAGCTGGTTCCCTTATTTTATAGGACTCTTTCAAGATGTATAATCAGTTTAATACCTCAAATAGTTTTATATCCGATTAAAGTGGCTCGCCTTTATAATTGATTCAAAAATTTTATAACAGTCAAAATCATTTTTTTAATCTGTTTTTTTATCGACATTAAAACTCATCGAATCGAAAAATTATCTTATTTTAAAGTTTGTTAGCTTACATATTTGAGACAGAAAAGTTAAAAATATAATTGGCTGCAATAAAAGGATAGGAAAGAGTAAATATAGAATCACATGTTTCAAAAAAATTAATTTAAAGGCCGATCATAGATTGGAATTCATGTCGTTCTGGTAATATGGATGATAAAATATAAATATTCATTTAAACGGTTGACGCAAAACATCCATTTAGAGAAAAAAGTATGAGTTGAATTTGCGTTCATTCAAAAATGTCAGGTATAGATTAAATAGGAATGCAAATTTGGACTGCAATTTCTTGAGTATCATTTTTATAACCACAGTTCAGTCACGATCACTAAAATTAAATGAGCTTATTTGAGAAATTTAATTTTTTTGAAATTGCAAATTTATAACATTTAAGTATTTGTAAGTTAATTAGAAAAGAATTGATAACTGGTTTGAGTGTAGAATTTCATGTATTTTACGCGTTAAGTGTGGTGTTTTTACCAAATTTACCGATTTAATCTAAATAAAGTTGGCATGAGATTCTTTTTTATTTTGAATATTTAAAACAAAGTAACTACCGATTCTCATTTTCTTATCACTGCCATTTATATTCAGTTTTTTCAAAAATATTCAGCATGATCATATAATATTTCTGTTATTCAAACATTTTTACCTTTTTGAAGTGATCTCAGGAAAATTAACATTCGTACATTCTCATGGTTATTCAATGGCCATATTATAATTTTTCTATTTGTATAAGGTTTAGAAGCTAAAATTAAATTTTCAAAAATTATCAAAGTTTAAATCAGAAATGACAAAATACCCATCTTAAAAACAAATTGAAGTTTATTTTATCTTCAGACAAACCGTCGTAGTAATACCGTTTGTAAAATAAGCACGCGTTGATATTTATCTTGTTTTAAACGATTTAGAAGTTACACAGATTTCATTTTATTTTGGATATTTCCAACACTGTTAACAATAAATTTTCGTTTTTTACATTGCAAACTTAGATTTGAAGATATTAAAATTACATTAAGCGATAAAATTTGAAGGACTTTCTTTACGAAATATAAACTTAAAAATTATCAGTGGTGTTTTGTGACGGATCGGTGATAAAAAATGAATAGGAGCTAAAGAAAAATTTAAACTTCGAAGGGTGTCACGAGGAAGCAATTTATCTGGCGGTGATTGTAATAAAATGCGTTGAACTCATCTCTAAGTAATTTTGAAACAAAACTTTGAGTTTATCACCTTTTTGAAAAAAAGCAGAAACTACTGCTTTTAATTCTCCAAATTGGTACTATTTGAAGGTTTACAAGAAGCCAGAATAGTTTGATGTTTTAAATCTATATAAAAACCTGAACTCGTTAGTCTTCAAAGGTTCCGTGTTTTTCGATTATTATGTCTGGCAACAAGAAGAAGTTCCGCCTGTTCTGTACGAGGACAATGACAAATGGTTGAGAGTGAAAATATTTATATGGTAATTTATTTTCTAAATTCAAACTAAATTCTTTTACATTTTTGAGATTAATATTTTAAAAATCATAAGAGTTTTATCGTGTAAATCCCTGTTATTTTTCAAATTTAAAGAGAGTGTCGTTAAATAAAAAATACGAGCCTTCTTTCCAAATCCAAATGAAATGAATCCAACCGACAAAACACAACTTAAAATGAATTTAAAATTTTTTCAATGACAACATCTGATTTTAAGATAAATTTTCCATGTGAACAAATGACGTTCATCTTTATTTCATTTGAAGCAGTTTCAATACACGCGATATTTGTAACATTTATACATTAAATGCATGGAACTGCACATATCTCGAATTTCACAAGTCCTAATAATTTCCATAGCGATTCTATTTACGATAAGGCATGTTAGATTCTCATATCAGATGACTTGATAAAAAACCTTCAAAAAATTACATTTTTGCCTACTAATAAATCATAAAATTAAATTTTAGTCTGTGTCTTTTGTTTCGGCCTCTATTCTACCAGATTTTTGATGTTCTCCACTTTTTGATCTCATTATAACATAAATAAAAACCTTTTCATTGGCCCCCAGTTTGGTCTTGGATTCACTTGAAATCGCTTCAAGCCTTTTTTTATTGAATCTGGGATCAAAGAGGGCAAAGGAGTAAAGTCGGCTAACACTTCAGGGAGATGTGATAAACTTTGATCGTTCTCCCATAGTTTAGCTTCCTGGCCCGTTTTCTTTTTAAAATATTCTCTCACGAGTGCCCAAACAACTTGATAATTATTTAGTGAGTTACCATCTGGAGGTGCATCTGTCTTGAAAGATTTCCTTTTACAATGAGTTTGGGAAACTCGATAACCTAGATGAACCAAAGATGAATCAATTTCTAAGCTGGAAGGGGCGGTGAATCTAATCAAACTAAACATGTCGTCGATAACATAATAAAAGGGGCAATCCAACAATTCTTCCTTAACAACGTTTAAAACACCTTTTGGTTTGATAACAAAAACCTTCTATCCTACGGTTGGTAGAGTATGTTTCCTTATTTAATGTCAGTTGATCCAGACAAAGATCGATAAAATCTGGTTGATATAGTGGGCCTGACCAAACTGGACCCCCGATCTTTGTTTTACTTGAACATATCCTGCATATGTCATCTCCCAAAGGGCCTCGTGGTGCCGAGTACTTATTTGGCAAATCTGTGAGCTCGACAACTTCACTCATTCAAATAAATACTCTTAAATAATTTGAACACGTGGCATACGTTACAGACAGACACGTATGACTTGTTAAGTTGGGCCTTTTTTACTCTTGAGGGGGAGGTGAACACTCGCACGAATACTCTGATGTAAAAATCCACACTAAGTGATAAGAGCGGAAGTATGTGTCTTTTGTATCTGTTTGCACTGGATTCGATAGCATATAGCAAAATTCTCAAAGCCATTTCATGACAGAAGTTTGATTTTAAGGAAAGACTTCCATATTTTGCCAAAACGGACTCTGGATAGTTCCCACAAAGCGTTGCCATATCCGTAGAGGTGATGCATAAAATTCCACCTTCTGAAACACACTGAACTGCCGAGTCTAAAAATTGTGCGGATGCTCCGAATGGATCGATATCCACAACATCTGGTTGGTAAGCCTTAGGTTGTCTGAGTAATGCCATCAGTAAAGTTGCCTCCATTTGAATCGGAATAACCTTGTCTTGCACCCCATTAAGAATTGAATTTTTTTCAATGGTTTCAACTGCTTCAGATTGTAAATCATTGGCGATAACCTTGTAACAGTTCGGTAGCTCAAGAGCGTACCTGATACCTCGAATTCCACTGGCTGAAAGACCCTCCAAGATCACCAGTGATTTGTCCGGCTTTTCAGCAATATTCAACTTCCTAGAAAACTCGGCACTGATAAATTGATTCGTAAAAGATTCCGCGCTAACTTTGGTTGATCTTTTATGATAGGAGGAATGTGGAGGTCGCTCTGCCCTTGTGGCTGAAGAATCTTTTAACCTTGAAAATGCCTGAATTGCGACAATGCTGATATCGCGATTGAACTCTTGGATGGGATTGTAAAATACGTTTATATCTGGATTAAATTGCATCGTTGCTTTTCCTTCTTTGAAAATATACTTTGTCGAATCGTCCATCTTATACTTAATTTCATTTTCAGACTCCAGCGTATAATTCATTTTACGTGTGAACAATTTTATGAAAAATAGCGTGCTCACACGAACTTTTACGAAAATAAACAAATATTCTTAAGAGAGTAAATTGAAAAATTTTCATGAGATATGGTTTTGATTTTCTGATTATGTGGTATGCAATGTAAATAAACAAAATATAATGAATTCTTAAAAAGCCCTGAAACTTGTATTTATGAATTTCAATTTTTTAGATTTCGAAACAATAATTCTTTAAAAGCTTACATTTAATAAAATAGAGATAATTTCCAAATATCTGAATTATCTCGATTGAGAACGAAATGATCACAATTGATGTTCATGATCATCTTTGTCTATACCATATAAAAACTTATTCAATCGAAAGAAGTACATCAATATAGAAAAGTGATGCGGATACTTATTTCAATTTAAATGGATATATATTTTCTTGCTCTCCCTCTTTATAAATACATTTTGGCCGAAATAAGGGCATAAATTTTGAGTATATACAGCATAAATGATACACTTTTTCTGTTAGTGGGTGATATAAAATTTTCTTATGCTGCTTTCTCGTCGACATAGACCTTTCTGATTAAGTTTTTTAACATAAAATTGATACTGTTTCATCACTAAAATTTACATGCCAACCCTGAGATTTTGTCATAATATTGTCGAATGCACGTGCGCATTGATAGGTTATGTAAGATTAATAACACGATTTTGTTGCAAAACGATTTTAAGTCTCCAAATCTCACCAGTCTTATTAAGACTAAGGTAGTAAATTTTGAAGTATTGGTTAAACCTTTTTGTATTCAACGTTTAATAAAATAAGTTAATAAACACGATTAAACTTTGCTTTTGTTTCATTTTATTTTAAGTGCTTCTTTGACGAATTTTAGTTTTATAATTGTTGAAGAAGAGGAATCGGTATGTAGTGATTCATAAGTTTATTGAAACACTCTCGCTGTATTTATGAAAGAATTATCGTCGTTTATACTTATATCTGGTAGTTGATTTGTTTAATATTGAGCTACGTGATAAAATGAAAGTATATTTTATGTACATTTTTATTTCATAAAAGTAAAATCCGTTTAAATTACATAACACAGAAGTAAGCTAAACAATAAATTTTCTCAAATAGTAGCGTCGAATGAAAATATTCGCCAAAGCTTCTTCAATCTGTCTTTTTATATTTTCAGTTTCAAAGATCTTATTCTTTTGTGCTGATTTCTTTGAAATAATAAAAAATCGATAAAAATGTTAGTAAATCAATACAACGTTTTTAAAATTCACATCAAGATCTATCCTTGTTTTTGTTTGGTAGCAAGTTAATATAACATGAAAATATGAATTTTTGTACATACAACATCCATTAAGCGCATGTCTTTTCTACGTCTACAACATCCATTAAGCGCGTGTCTTTTTACGTCTATATCATCGATTTTATAATTTAAAATCAGAAAACCTATGATTTTCAAGAATAAAATAATTTTAAATCACTCATTTTCTCAAAAAAATTTGACATGTTAGTCT
>JALDNG010001634.1:0-52063 GCA_024349245.1 Neodontobutis hainanensis
ATTTGTCTGTTCAGGTTGAGAACTGGTTAATTTTGACAAAATGTCCTGGCACAACAGAGGCCTCAGTGTCTTAATCACTGATAACAGTCATGATGCTGGTCTGGAGGACGTTAAGAGGGTTTGACATGGGTTTAAAATGAAATTATATTATGTTAAATATTACATTGATGTTGACAGAACCCACAGTGAGTCTGAATCCAAACTGGTCTGAGATCTTTTCTGGAGACAGTCTCACTCTCAGATGTGAGATTGAGGACAGAGGAAACACTGAGTGGATGTATCAGTGGAGCAGGACCGGTTCAGTCCTACATCAAACAACAAAAGAATATACAATCTCCAGAGTTACTGAGTCTGACAGTGGACACTACAGATGTAGAGGAGAAAGAGCTCCAGATCTCACAACACTGTGGAGCAGAGGGACCAGACTGAACGTACTGAGTGAGTCTGGACAACTTTATGTTCAATATCAAGTAAGATCTTTATATACATTTCCACTCTGATCCACAGAAAAGCCAAAGGCCACAGTGACTGGTGAGACAGAGGTTCAGTCTGGAGGCAGAGTGACTCTGAGCTGCTCTGTGACTCCAGCTTCATCTGGTTGGAAATATTACTGGTTCAGAGACAACACAGAGTTATTCAAAGGTTCTTCTGATCAACAACAAATAAGTGTCTCAGTGGGAGGAGTGTACTGGTGCAGAGCAGGAAGAGGAGACCCACTTTATTTCACTGAGGACAGTCAGTCCTTCAGACTTAATGCTGTTGGTGAGTTTGTCTGTAACATCTGTAAACATCACTAGAAACATATCAGTCTTTAATATCTTCAAAGCTAAATTAATGAAACATTTATTCATATTGTTCCAGTCTTGTTTGTAACTGTGTTGGTTCTGATCAGTCTCTGACACAGCTGCTGTGTCTCTGGAGCCAAAGTGGCCTGAGATATTCCCAGGAGAGCAGGTCACTCTCAGATGTGAAATACACGGAGCAGACACTGAGTGGGCGTATGAATGGAACAAATCTGGTGTGAGCTTTTCTAATAAAGAAGATAAAGTAATGATAATAAGTGCTGCTGCTTCAGGAAACAGTGGCAAATACAGCTGCAGAGGAATAATGAGACATGACCAACATAAAGCAACTGAATGGAGCAGCCAGGTTACATTACATGTGTCCAACAGTAGGTTTCATCTCACATTATTCATTATTACATTATTACACTGACAATTTAAAAACACAATAAGACAAATGATATCTAATGAGTGTTCAAACAGGTAAACTCCAGCCTGTCCTGTCTGTGTCTCCGTCATGGCTGACTCCTGGAGTCTCTGTCTCTCTGAGCTGTGGTGTTAAACAGGCGTCTGCAGGATGGACCTTTACTGGTACAAGGCTGTTCCTCATTCATCAGACTCTTACAGATATGAGCTGCTCCCAGGTCACAGTAATGGGACTGAACAGGACTCCTTCAGCGTTCAGCACCAGACCAACACAGCAGGGTTTGTGTGTAGAGCAGGGCGAGGCGTCCACTGTTTTACTCTGAATACAGTCAGCCCAAGTTTGTCTGGACTAAAGGTAGGATCTTTATTTATTGCTAATCATTCAGAGATATTTAGAAACTGTAAGTGTTTATGTTATTTTCATTCTTCATTATTTATGCACTTGTTGTTTTGCAGATGTTGAGTCCCCAGTGTCTCTCACAGTGAGTCCTGACAGATCACAGCACTTCACGTCTGACAAAGTCTCACTGAGCTGTGAATCCAGCTCCACTAATGGAGAGTGGAGACTGAAAGGCTTTTCTCAGAACGGCCTTTTCTTACAACAATGTAGTTCCTACTGGACAGATAAACCTAAATGTCTAAATGCCAGAGGCCACAGAGAGACCAGTGGAGGCAGAGGAGATAGAGAGACAAGAGGAGGCAAAGGCCACAGAGAGACCAGAGGAGGCAGAGGACACAGACAGACCAGAGGAGGCAGAGGCCACAGAGAGACTAGAGGAGGCAGAGGACACAGACAGACCAGAAAAGGCAGATGCCTCAGAGAGAACTGAGTAGGCAGTGGCCAGATAGAGACCAGTAAAGGCAGAGGCCACAGAGAGACCAGGGGAGGCAGAGGAGGCAGACAGACCAGAAAAGGCAGATGCCTCAGAGAGACCAGAGTAGGCAGTGGCCAGATAGAGACCAGAGAAGGCAGAGGCCACAGAGAGACCAGAGGAGGCAGAGAGAGAGAGAGACCAAAAGAGGCAGTAAGAGCAGAGGAGGCAGAGGAGGCAGAGAGACCAGAGGAGGCAGAGGCCACAGAGTGACTAGAGGAGGCAGAGGAGACAAAGAGACCTGAGGAGGCATATGCCAGAGAGAGACCAGAGGAGGCAGAGGCAATAGAGAGACCAGTGGAGGCAGAGAGACCAGAGGGGCATAGGAGGCAGACAGACAAGAGAAGGCAGCGGCCACAGAGAGACCAGAGGAGGCAGAGGCCACAGAGAGACCAGAGGAGGCAGAAGGAGAGAGACCAGAGGAGGCAGAGAGCAGAGGAGGCAGAAAGACAGAGAGAAAAGAGGAGGCAAAGGCCACAGAGAGACTAGAGGATGCAGAGAAGGCAGAGAGTCCAGAGGAGACAGAGGACACAGAGAGACCAGAGGAGGCAGAGGAAAAGAGAGACAAGAGGAGGCAGAGGCCACAGAGAGACCAGAGAGAGGCAGAGGCCACAGAGAGACCAGAGGAGGCAAAGGAGTCAGAGAGAGCAGAGGAAGCAGAGGCCACAGAGTGAGACCAGAGGGGCAGAGGCCACAGAGAGTTCAGAGGAGGCAGAAAGACAGAGAGACCAGAGGAGGCAGAGAGACAAGAGGATGCAGAGGAGGCAGAGAGAGCAGAGGAGAACAGAGGCCACAGAGAGACCAGAGGAGGCAGAGGAATAGAGAGAGGCAGAGGAGGCAGAGACAGAGAGAGGAGGCAGAGACGAGAGGAGGCAGAGAAGACAGAGAGAGACCAGAGGAGGCAGAGGCCACAGAGAATCCAAAAGAGACATAGGCCACAGAGATACCAGAGGATTGCAGAGGTCACAGAGAGACCAGTGGAGGTAGAGAGCAGAGGAGGCAGAGAAGGCAGAGAGACCAGTGGAGGCAGAGGAGACAGAGAGACCAGAGGAGGCAACGGGGCAGAGAGGCGAGAGGAGGCAGAGGCCACCAATAGTTCAGAGAGGAGGAAGAAAGACAGAGAGACCAAAGGAGGCAGAGAGATTAGAGGACGCAGAGGAGGCAGAGAGACCAGAAAAGGCAGATGCAACAGAGAGACCAGAGGAGGCAGAGAGACCAGAGGGGGCAGAGGAGTCAGAGAGACAAGAGAAGGCAGAAGCCACAGAGAGAACAGAGGAGGCAGAGGCCACAGAGAGAGACAAGAGGAAGCAGAGGAGCAGAGGAGGCAGAGAGACCAGAGGAGGCAGAGGCCACAAATAGATCAGAGGAGGCAGACAGTCCAGAGGAGGCAGAGGCAGAGAGAGACCAGTGGAGTCAGAGAGAGACCAGATGGGGCAGCACAGAGAGACCAGAGGAGGCAGAGGCCACAGAGAGACCAGAGGAGGCAGAGGAGTCAGAGAGACAAGAGGAGGCAGAGGAGACAGAGAGACCAGAGGAGGCAGAGGCCACAGAGAGACGAGAGGAAGCAGAGGAGGCAGAGGAGGCAGAGAGACCAGAGGAGGCAGAGGCCACAAATAGATCAGAGGAGGCAGACAGTCCAGAGGAGGCAGAGGCAATAGAGAGACCAGTGGAGTCAGAGAGACCAGATGGGGCATAGGAGGCAGACAGACAATAGGAGGCAGAGGCCAGAGAGAGACCAGAGGAGGCAGAGGCCACAGAGAGACCAGAGAGGAGGCAGAGCAGAGAGACCAGAGGAGGCAGAGGCCACAGAGAGACCAGAGGAGGCAGAGGTTACAGAGAGACCAGTGGAGGTAGAGAGAGCAGAGGAGGCAGAGGAGAAGGCAGAGAGACCAGTGGAGGCAGGGGAGACAGAGAGAGCAGAGGAGGCAGAGGCCACAGAGAGACCAGAAGATGCAGAGGCCACAGAGAGACCAGAGGAGGCAGAGGAGGCAGAGAGACAAGAGGAGGCAGAGGCCACAGAGAGACCAGAAGATGCAGAGGCCACAGAGAGACGAGAGAGGAGGCAGAGGAGACAGAGAGACCAGAGGAGGCAGAGGCCACACAGAGACCAGAGGAGGCAGAGTTCACAGAGAGACCAGAGGAGGCAGAGGCCATGAGAGAGACCAGAGGAGGCATAGGCCACAGAGAGACCAGAGGATTGCAGAGGTCACAGAGAGACCAGTGGAGGTAGAGAGAGCAGAGGAGGCAGAGAAGGCAGAGAGACCAGTGGAGGCAGGGGAGACAGAGAGAGCAGAGGAGGCAGAGGCCACAGAGAGACAGAGGAAGCAGAGGAGGCAGAGAGACCAGAGGAGGCAGAGGAGACAGAGAGACAGAGGAGCAGAGGAGGACAGAGGAGGCAGAGAGACCAGAGGAGGCAGAGGCCACAAATAGATCAGAGGAGGCATACAGTCCAGAGGAGGCAGAGGCAATAGAGACCAGTGGAGTCAGAGAGACCAGATGGGGCATAGGAGGCAGACAGACAATAGAAGGCAGAGGCCAGAGAGAGACCAGAGAGGCAGAGGCCACAGAGAGACCAGAGGAGGCAGAGGAGGCAGAGAGAGGAGGCAGAGGCCACAGAGAGACCAGAGGAGGCAGAGGAGGCAGAGAGACCAGAGGAGGCAGAGGAGACAGAGAGACGAGAGGAAGCAGAGGAGGAAGAGGAGGCAGAGAGACCAGAGGAGGCAGAGGCCACAAATAGATCAGAGGAGGCATACAGTCCAGAGGAGGCAGAGGCAAGAGAGACCAGTGGAGTCAGAGAGACCAGATGGGGCATAGGAGGCAGACAGACAATAGAAGGCAGAGGCCAGAGAGAGACCAGAGTAGGCAGAGGCCACAGAGAGACCAGAGGAGGCAGAGGAGACAGAGAGACCAGAGGAGAGAGCAGAGGAGGCAGAGGAGGCAGAGAGACCAGAGGAGGCAGAGGCCACAGAAATAGATCAGAGGAGGCATACAGTCCAGAGAGGCAGAGGCAATAGAGACCAGTGGAGTCAGAGAGACCAGATGGGGCATAGGAGGCAGACAGACAATAGAAGGCAGAGGCCAGAGAGAGACCAGAGAGGCAGAGGCCACAGAGAGACCAGAGAGGCAGAGGAGGCAGAGAGACCAGAGGAGGCAGAGACCACCAAGAGTTCAGAGGAGGCAGAAAGGACAGAGAGAAAAGAGGAGGCAAAGGCCACAGAGAGACTAGAGGATGCAGAGGAAGGCAGAGAGACAGAGGAGACAGAGGACACAGAGAGACCAGAGGAGGCAGAGGACAGAGAGACCAGAGGAGGCAGAGGCCACAGAGAGACCAGAGAGATGCAGAGAGGCCACAGAGAGACCAGAGGAGGCAGAGGAATAGAGAGACAAGAGGAGGCAGAGGCCACAGAGAGACCAGAAGAGGCAGAGGCCACAGAGAGACCAGAGGAGGCAGAGGAGACAGAGAGACCAGAGGAGGCAGAGGAAGGCCAGAGAGACCAGAGGAGGCATAGGCCACAGAGAGACCAGAGGCAGAGGTCAGAGAGAGACCAGAGAGACCAGTGGAGGCAGAGAGACCAGAGGAGGCAGAGAAGGCAGAGAGACCAGTGGAGGCAGGGGAGACAGAGAGAGCAGAGGAGGCAGAGCAGAGAGACCAGAGGAGGCAGAGGCAACAGAGAGACCAGAGGAGGCAGAGGCAATAGAGAGACCAGTAGAGGCAGAGAGACCAGAGGAGGCAGAGGAGGAGCAGAGAGACAAGAGAAGTCAGAGGCCACAGAGAGACCAGAGGAGGCAGAGGCCACAGAGAGACCAGAGGAGGCAGAGGAGGCAGAGAGACCAGAGGAGGCAGGAGAGACAGAGAGACGAGAGGAAGCAGGGGAGGCAGAGACCAGAGGAGGCAGAGTGTCACAGAGAGACTAGAGGAGGCAGAGGGAGTCCAGAGGAGGCAGAGGCCACACAGTGACTAGAGGAGGCAGAAAGACAGAGAGAGAGAGGAGGCAGAGGCAGAGGCCACAGAGAGACTAGAGGATGCAGAGAAGGCAGAGAGTCAGAGGAGACAGAGGAGGCAGAGGAGGCAGAGAGACCAGAAAAGGCAAATGCCACAGAGAGACAAGAGAGGAGGCAGAGCAGCCACAGAGAGAGCAGAGAAGGCAGAGGCCAGAGAGACCAGAGGATGCAGAGGCCACAGAGAGACCAGATGAGGCAGAGAGACAGAGAGACCAGAGGAGGCATAGGCCACAGAGAGACCAGAGGAGGCAGAGGCAATAGAGAGACCAGTGGAGGCAAAGGAAGCAGAGAGACCAGAGGAGGCAGAGGCCACAGAGAGACCAGATGAGGCAGAGAGACAGAGAGACCAGAGGAGGAAGTTAAAGCAGAGAGAGGCAGAGAAGGCAGAGAGACCAAAGGAGGCAGAGGCCACACAGTGACTAGAGGAGGCAGAGGAGACAAAAGACCAGAGGAGGCAGAGGCCACAGAGAGACCAGTGGAGGCAGAGACACAGAGAGAGAGGAAGAGGAGGCAGAGAGACTAGAGGAGGACAGAGGCCACACAAAGACCAGAGGAGGCAGACAGAGAGTCCAGAGGAGGCAGAGGCCACAGAGAGACCAGAAGAGGCAGAGGCCACAGAGAGACCAGAAGAGGCAGAGAGACCAGAGAGATAGAGGAGGCAGTGAGGCCACAGAGAGACCAGAGAAGGCAGAGGCCACAGAGAGACCACAAGAGGCAGAGGCCACAGAGAGACCAATGGAGGGTAGAGCAGAGGAGGCAGAGAGAAGGCAGAGAGACCAGTAGAGGCAGGGGAGAGAGAGAGCAGAGGCAGAGGCCACAGAGACCAGAGGAAGCAGAGGAGGCAGAGAGACCAGAGGAGGAGGCAGTTAGAGAGAGAGGAGGCAGAGGAGACAGAGAGACCAAAGGAGGCAGAGGAGGAGACAGAGACCAGAGGAGGCAGAGGCCACAGAGTGACCAGAGGAGGCAGAGAGAGTCCAGAGGAGGCAGAGAGAGGCCAATGAGAGGCCAGAGGAGGTAGAGGCCACAGAGAGACCAGAGGAGGCAGAGGCCACAGAGAGACCAGAGGAGGCAGAGGCCACAGAGAGACCAGAGGAGGCAGTTAGAGCAGCGGAGGCAGACAGACCAGAGGAGGCAGAGGCCACAAAGAGACCAGAGGAGGCAGAGAGTCAGAGGAGGCAGAGGCCACAGAGTGACTAGAGGAGGCAGAGGCAAAAGAGAGCAGTGGAGGCAGAGAGACTAGAGAGGCAGAGGAGGCAGAGAAGCAGAGAGTCAAGAGAGAGGCAGAGGCCACAGAGACCAGAGGAGGCAGAGGCCACAGAGAGACGAGTAGGCAGAGGAGATAGAGAGAGCAGAAGAGGAGGAGGCCACAGTTAGACCAGAGGGGAAGAGGCCACCGAGAGTTCAGTTGAGGCAGAAAGACAGAGAGCCCAGAGGAGGCAGAGAGACGAGAGGATGCAGAGGAGGCAGAGAGACCAAAGGAGGCAGAGGCCACAGAGAGACCAGAGGAGTTATAGGAATAGAGAGTCAGAGGAGGAGACAGAGGCCACAGAGAGAGCTAGAGGAGGTCAGAGGCCACAGAGAGACCAGAGGAGGCAGAAGCCAGAGAGAGACCAGAGGAGGCAGAGGAGGCAGAGAGACCAGAGAAGGCAGAGGCCACCAAGAGTTCAGAGGAGGCAGAAAGACAGAGAGACAAGAGGAGGCAAAGGCCACAGAGAGACTAGAGGAGGAAGAGGAAGAGAGACAGAGAGGAGGCAGAGGCCACAGAGAGACCAGAAGATGCAGAGGCCACAGAGAGACCAGAGGAGGCAGAGGAATAGAGAGACAAGAGAAGGCAGAGGCCACAGAGAGACCAGAGATGCAGAGGCCACAGAGAGAGACCAGAGGAGGCAGAGGAGACAGAGAGACCAGTGGAGGCAGAGGCCACACAGAGACCAGAGGAGGCAGAGTTCACAGAGAGACCAGAGGAGGCAGAGGCCAGAGAGACCAGAGGAGGCATAGGCCACAGAGAGACCAGAGGATTGCAGAGGTCACAGAGAGACCAGTGGAGGTAGAGAGCAGAGGAGGCAGAGAAGGCAGAGAGACCAGTGGAGGCAGGGGAGACAGAGAGAGCAGAGGAGGCAGAGGCCACAGAGAGACCAGAGGAGGCACAGGCAATAGAGAGACCAGTAGAGACAGAGAGACCAGAGGGGCAGAGGAGGCAGAGAGACAAGAGAAGACAGAGAGCCACAGAGAGACCAGAGGAGGCAGAGGCCACAGAGAGACCAGAGGAGGCAGAGGAGGCAGAATAGACCAGAGGAGGCAGACGAGACAGAGAGACAAGAGAAAGCAGGGGAGGCAGAGAGTCTAGAGGAGGCAGAGGCCATGAGAGAATCCAGAGGAGGCAGAGGCCACAGAGAGACTAGAGGATTGCAGAGGTCACAGAGAGACCAGTGGAGGTAGAGAGAGCAGAGGAGGCAGAAGGCAGAGAGACCAGTGGAGGCAGAGGAGAGAGAGAGAGCAGAGGAGGCAGAGGCCACAGAGAGACGAGAGGAAGCAGAGGAGGCAGAGAGACCAGAGGAGGCAGAGAGACAGAGAGACCATAGGAGGCAGAGGCCACAGAGAGAGACAGAGGAAGCAGAGGAGGAAGAGAAGGCAGAGAGACCAGAGGCGGCAGAGGCCACAGAATAGATCAGAGGAGGCATACAGTCCAGAGGAGGCAGAGGCAATAGAGAGACCAGTGGAGTCCGAGAGACCAGATGGGGCATAGAGAGGCAGACGAGAGAGCAGAGGAGGCAGAGGAGGCAGAGAGACCAGAGGAGGCAGAGACCACCAAGAGTTCAGAGGAGGCAGAAAGACAGAGAGAAAAGAGGAGGCAAAGGCCACAGAGAGACTAGAGGATGCAGAGAAGGCAGAGAGTCCAGAGGAGACAGAGGACACAGAGAGACCAGAGGAGAGGTAGAGGAAAAGAGAGACAAGAGGAGGCAGAGGCCACAGAGAGACCAGAAGATGCAGAGGCCACAGAGAGACCAGAGGAGGCAGAGGAATAGAGAGACAAGAGGAGGCAGAGGCCACAGAGAGACCAGAAGATGCAGAGGCCACAGAGAGATGAAAGGAGGCAGAGGAGACAGAGAGACCAGTGGAGGCATAGGCCATGAGAGAATCCAGAGGAGGAATAGGCCACAGAGAGACCAGAGGATTGCAGAGGTCACAGAGAGACCAGTGGAGGTAGAGAGATCAGAGGAGGCAGAGAAGAAAGAGAGACCAGTGGAGGCAGGGGAGACAGAGAGAGCAGAGGAGGCATAGGCCACAGAGAGACGAGAGGAAGCAGAGGAGGCAGAGAGACCAGAGGAGGCAGAGGCAACAGAGAGACCAGAGGAGGCACAGGCAATAGAGAGACCAGTAGAGATTGAGAGACCAGAGAGGGGGCAGAGGAGGCAGAGACAAGAGAAGTCAGAGGCCACAGAGAGACCAGAGGAGGCAGAGGCCACATAGAGACCAGAGGAGGCAGTGGAGGCAGAGAGACCAGAGGAGGCAGACGAGACAGAGAGACAAGAGGAAGCAGGGGAGGCAGAGACTCTAGAGGAGGAAGGTCACAGAAAGACTAGAGGAGGCAGAGAGTCCAGAGGAGGCAGAGGCCACACAGTGACTAGAGGATGCAGAAAGACAGAGAGACAAGAGGAGGCAAAAGCCACAGAGAGACTAGAGGATGCAGAGAAGGCAGAGAGTCCAGAGGAGACAGAGGCTATAGAGAGACCAGATGAGGCAGAGGTCACAGAGAGACCAGAGGAGCCAGAGGAGGCAGAGAGACCAGAAAAGGCAAATGCCACAGAGAGACAAGTGGAGGCAGAGGCCACAGAGAGACCAGATGAGGCAGAGAGACAGAGAGACCAGAGGAGGCATAGGCCACAGAGAGACCAGAGGAGGCAGAGGCAATAGAGAGACCAGTGGAGGCAAAGGAAGCAGAGAGACCAGAGGAGGCAGAGGCCACAGAGAGACCAGATGAGGCAGAGAGACAGAGAGACCAGAGGAGGAAGTTAAAGCAGAGGAGGCAGAGAAGGCAGAGAGACCAAAGGAGGCAGAGGCCACACAGTGACTAGAGGAGGCAGAGGAGACAAAAAGACCAGAGGAGGCAGAGGCCACAGAGAGACCAGTGGAGGCAGAGGACACAGAGAGACGAGAGGAAGCAGAGGAGAGACTAGAGAGGAGACAGAGGCCACACAAAGACCAGAGGAGGACAGAGAGACAAGAGGAGGCAGAGGCCACAGAGAGACCAGAAGAGGCAGAGGCCACAGAGAGACCAGAAGAGGCAGAGAGACCAGAGACCAGAGGAGGCAGTGGCCACAGAGAGACCAGAGAAGGCAGAGGCCACAGAGAGACCACAAGAGGCAGAGGCCACAGAGAGACCAATGGAGGTAGAGAGAGCAGAGGAGGTAGAAAAGGCAGAGAGACCAGTAGAGGCAGGAGACAGAGAGAGAGCAGTTTAGGCAGAGGCCACAGAGAGACGAAAGGAAGCAGAGGAGGCAGAGAGACCAGAGGCAGGTCAGTTAGAGGAGAGGAGGCAGAGGAGACAGAGAGACCAAAGGAGGCAGAGCCACAGAGTGACTAGAGGAGGCAGAGGAGACAAAGAGACCAGAGGAGGCAGAGGCCACAGAGTGACCAGAGGAGGCAGAGGCAATTGAGAGACCAGTGGAGGCAGAGAGCAGAGGGAGCAGAGGAGGCAGAGAGACCAGAGAAGGCAGAGGCCACAAAAGACCAGAGGAGGCAGAGAGTCCAGAGGAGGCAGAGGCCAATGAGAGGCCAGAGGAGGTAGAGGCCACAGAGAGACCAGAGGAGGCAGAGGCCACAGAAAGAGCAGAGGAGGCAGAGGCCACAGAGAGACCAGAGGAGGCAGTTAGAGCAGCGGAGGCAGACAGACCAGAGGAGGCAGAGGCCACAAAGAGACCAGAGGAGGCAGAGAGTCAAGAGGAGGCAGAGGCCACAGAGTGACTAGAGGAGGCAGAGGCAAAAAAGAGAGCAGTGGAGGCAGAGAGACTAGAGGAGGCAGAGGAGGCAGAGAATCAAGAGAAGGCAGAGGCCACAGAGAGACCAGAGGAGGCAGAGGCCACAGAGAGACGAGAGGAGGCAGAGGAGATAGAGAGAGCAGAAGAGGAAGAGGCCACAGTTAGACCAGAGGGGAAGAGGCCACGAGAGTTCAGTTGAGGCAGAAAGACAGAGAGCCCAGAGGAGGCAGAGAGACGAGAGGATGCAGAGGAGGCAGAGAGACCAAAGGAGACAGAGGCCACAGAGAGACCAGAGGAGTTATAGGAATAGAGAGTCCAGAGGAGGTAGAGAGACCAGAGGAGGCAGAAGCCACAGAGAGACCAGAGGAGGCAGAGGCCACAGAGAGACCAGAGGAGGCAGAGGAGGCAGAGAGACCAGAAAAGGCAGATGCCACAGAGAGACCAGAGGAGGCAGAGGCCACAGAGAGACCAGAGGAGGCAGTTAGAGCAGCGGAGGCAGAGAGACCAGAGGAGGCAGAGAGGCCACAGAGAGACCAGAGAGAGGCAGAGAGTCCAGAGGAGGCAGAGGCCACAGAGTGACTAGAGGAGGCATAGGAGACAAAGAGACCAGAGGAGGCAGAGGCCACAGAAAGACCAGAGGAGGCAGAGGCAATGAGAGACTAGTGGAGGCAGAGAGACAGAGGCCAGAGGAGGCAGAGGCCACAGAGAGACCAGAGGAGGCAGAGGCCACAGAGAGACCAGAGTAGGCAGAGGAGATATAGAGCGCAGATAAGGCAAAGGCCACAGTTAGACCAGAGGAGGAAGAGGCCAGAGAGTTCAGAGGAGGCAGAAAGACAGAGAACCCAGAGGAGATAGAGGAATAGAGAGACAAGAGGAGGCAGAGGCCACAGAGAGACCAGAGGAAGCAGAGGTCACAGAGAGACCAGAGCAGGCAGAGAGAGTCCAGAGGAGGCAGAGGCCACAGAGAGACCAGAGGAGGCAGCGGAGGCAGAGAGACCAGAGGAGGCAGAGGCCAGAGAGAGACCAGAGGAGGCAGAGGCCACAGAGAGACAAGAGGAGGCAGAGAAGGCAGAGAGACTAGAGGAGGCAGAGGCCGCAGAGAGACCAGAGGAGGAAGAGGCGACAGAGAGTCTAGAGGAGACAGATAAGTCAGAGAGAGACTAGTGGAGGTAGAGGCCAGCCAGAGAGAGCAGAGGAGACAGAGGCCACAGAGAGACGAGTGGAGTCAAAGGCCACTGAGAGACCAGTGGAGGCATAGGAGACAGAGAGACCAGAGGAGGCAGAGGCCACAGAGAGACGAGAGGAGGCACAGGACACAGACAGACCAGAGGAGGCAGAGGAGAGAGAGACCAGTGGAGGCAGAGGAGACAGAGAGACCAGAGGAGGCAGAGGCCACAGAGAATCCAGAGGAGGCATAGGCCACAGAGAGACCAGAGGATTGCAGAGGTCACAGAGAGACCAGTGGAGGTAGAGAGAGCAGAGGAGGCAGAGAAGGCAGAGAGACCAGTGGAGGCAGGGGAGACAGAGAGAGCAGAGGAGGCAGAGGCCACAGAGAGGCGAGAGGAAGCAGAGGAGGCAGAGAGACCAGATGAGGCAGAGGCAACAGAGAGACCAGAGGAGGCACAGGCAATAGAGAGACCAGTAGAGAAACAGAGAGACCAGAGGGGGGCAGAGAGGAGGCAGAGAGACAAGAGAAGACAGAGGCCACAGAGAGACCAGAGGAGGCAGAGGCCACAGAGAGACCAGAGGAGGCAGAGGAGGAAGAGAGACCAGAGGAGGCAGAGAGAGACAGAGAGACGAGAGGAGGCAGGGGAGGCAGAGAGACTAGAGGAGGCAGAGGCCAGAGAGACCAGAGGAGGCAGAGGCTACAGAGAGACTAGAGGAGGCAGAGGTCACAGAGAGAGCAGTGGAGGTAGAGAGAGCAGAGGAGGCAGAGAAGGCAGAGAGACCAGTGGAGGCAGGGGAGACAGAGAGGAGGAGGCAGAGGCCACAGAGAGACCAGAGGAAGCAGAGGAGGCAGAGAGACCAGAGGAGGCAGAGGAGACAGAGAGACTAGAGGAGGCAGAGGCCACAGAGAGAGAGAGAGGAAGCAGAGGAGGAAGAGGAGGCAGAGAGACCAGAGGAGGCAGAGGCCACAAATAGATCAGAGGAGGCATACAGTCCAGAGGAGGCAGAGGCAATAGAGAGACCAGTGGAGTCAGAGAGACCAGATGGGGAGGAGGGAGACAGACAATAGAGAGGAGGCAGAGGCCACAGAGACCAGAGGAGGCAGAGGAGGCAGAGAGACCAGAGGAGGCAGAGGCCACAGAGAGACTAGAGGAGGCAGAAAGACAGAGACAGAGAGACCAGAGGAGGCAGAGGCCACAGAGAGACCAGAGGAGGCAGAGAGACAGAGGACAGAGAAGAGGAGACCAGAGGAGGCAGAGGAGGCAGAGGCAGAGAGAGGCAGAGGCCACAGAGAGACCAGAGAGAGACCAGAGGAGGCAGAGGAATAGAGAGACAAGAGGAGGCAGAGGCCACAGAGAGACCAGAAGATGCAGAGGCCACAGAGAAATGAAAGGAGGCAGAGGAGACAGAGAGACCAGTGGAGGCATAGGCCATGAGAGAATCCAGAGGAGGCATAGGCCACAGAGAGACCAGAGGATTGCAGAGGTCACAGAGAGACCAGTGGAGGTAGAGAGATCAGAGGAGGCAGAAGGCAGAGAGACCAGTGGAGGCAGGGGAGACAGAGAGAGCAGAGGAGGCAGAGGCCACAGAGAGACGAGAGGAAGCAGAGGAGGCAGAGAGACCAGAGGAGGCAGAGGCAACAGAGAGACCAGAGGAGGCAGAGGCAATAGAGAGACCAGTAGAGATTGAGAGACCAGAGAGGCAGAGGAGGCAGAGAGACAAGAGAAGGCAGAGGCCACAGAGAGACCAGAGGAGGCAGAGGCCACATAGAGACCAGAGGAGGCAGAGAGACCAGAGGAGACCAGAGGAGGCAGACAGAGAGACGAGAGGAAGCAGAGGAGGCAGAGACTCTAGAGGAGGAAGAGGTCACAGAAAGACTAGAGGAGGCAGAGAGAGACCAGAGGAGGCAGAGGCCACACAGTGACTAGAGGAGGCAGAAAGACAGAGAGAGAGAGAGAGGAGGCAAAAGCCACAGAGAGACTAGAGGATGCAGAGAAGACAGAGAGTCCAGAGGAGACAGAGGCATAGAGAGACCAGATGAGGCAGAGGCCACAGAGAGACCAGAGGAGGCAGAGGAGGCAGAGAGCGCAGAAGAGGCAAAGGCCACAGTTAGACCAGAGGAAGAGGCCACCGAGAGTTCAGAGGAGGCAGAAAGACAGAGAACCCAGAGGAGATAGAGGAATAGAGAGACAAGAGGAGGCAGAGGCCACAGATAGACCAGAGGAAGCAGAGGTCACAGAGAGACCAGAGGAGGCATAAGTGACAGAGAGACCAGTGGAGGCAGAGGCCACAGAGAGTCCAGAGGAGGCAGAGAGTCCAGAGGAGAGAGGCCACAGAGAGAGCAGAGAGGGCAGAGGAGGCAGAGGCGAGAGAGAGACCAGAGGAGGCATAAGTCACAGAGAGTCCAGTAAAGGCAGAGGCCATAGAGAGACTAGAGGAGGCAGAGAAGGCAGAGAGATTAGAGGAGGCAGAGGCCACAGAGAGACCAGAGGAGGCAGAGGCGACAGAGAGACCGAGGCAGAGATTGAGAGACCAGAGGGGCAGAGGAGGCAGAGAGACAGAGAGAGTCAGAGGCCACAGAGAGACCAGAGGAGGCAGAGGCCACATAGAGACCAGAGGAGGCAGAGAGACCAGAGGAGGCAGGCAGAGACAGAGAGAGAGAGGAAGCAGGGAGGCAGAGACTCTAGAGGAGGAAGTGTCACAGAAAGACTAGAGGAGGCAGAGAGTCCAGAGGAGGCAGAGGCCACACAGTGACTAGAGGAGGCAGAAAGACAGAGAGAGAAGAGGAGGCAAAAGCCACAGAGAGACTAGAGGATGCAGAGAAGACAGAGAGACCAGAAAAGGCAAATGCCACAGAGAGACAAGTGGAGGCAGCGGCCACAGAGAGAGCAGAGAAGGCAGAGGCTTCAGAGAGACCAGAGGATGCAGAGGCCACAGAGAGACCAGATGAGGCAGAGAGGAGAGACCAGAGGAGGCATAGGCCACGAGGAGGCAGAGGCAATAGAGAGACCAGTGGAGGCAAAGGATGCAGAGAGACCAGAGGAGGCAGAGGCCACAGAGAGACCAGATGAGGCAGAGAGACATAGAGACCAGAGGAGGAAGTTAAAGCAGAGGAGGCAGAGAAGGCAGAGAGACCAAAGGAGGCAGAGGCCACACAGTGACTAGAGGAGGCAGAGGAGACAAAAAGACCAGAGGAGGCAGAGGCCACAGAGAGACCAGTGGAGGCAGAGGACACAGAGAGTTGAGGAAGCAGAGAGCAGAGGAGAGAGGAGGAGACAGAGGCCACACAAAGACCAGAGGAGACAAGAGAGTCCAGAGGAGGCAGAGAGCCACAGAGAGACCAGAAGAGGCAGAGGCCACAGAGAGACCAGAAGAGGCAGAGAGACCAGAAAAGGCAGATGCCACAGAGAGACCAGAGGAGGCAGTGGCCACAGAGAGACCAGAGAGGCAGAGAGCACAGAGAGACCACAAGAGGCAGAGGCCAGAGAGAGACCAATGGAGGAGGCAGAGAGCAGAGGAGGCAGAGAAGGCAGAGAGAGAGGCCACAGAGAGACGAGAGGAAGCAGAGGAGGCAGAGAGACCAGGCAGAGGCAGTTAGAGAGAGGAGGCAGAGGAGACAGAGAGACCAAAGGAGGCAGAGCCCACAGAGTGACTAGAGGAGGCAGAGGAGACAGAGAGACCAGAGGAGGCAGAGGCCACAGAGTGACCAGAGGAGGCAGAAAGACAGAGAGACCAGAGGAGGCAGAGAGGCCAGAGAGGCCAGAGAGAGCAGAGGAGGCAGAGGCCACAGAGAGACCAGAGGAGGCAGAGAGGCCACAGAGAGACCAGAGGAGGCAGAGAGACAGAGAGACCAGAGGAGGCAGAGGCCACAGAGAGACCAGAGGAGGCAGAGAGCAGAGAGACCAGAGGAGGCAGGCCAAAGAGAGACCAGAGGAGGCAGAGGCCACAGAGAGACCAGAGGAGGCAGAAGCCACAGAGAGAACAGAGGAGGCAGAGGAGGCAGAGGACACAGAGAGACCAGAGGAGGCAGAGGCCACAGAGAGACCAGAGGAGGCAGAGAGACCAGAGGAGACAGAGGAGACAGAGAGACCAGAGGCAGAGGCCACAGAGAGACCAGAGGAGGCAGAGGCCACAGAGAGACCAGAGGAGGCAGAGGCCACAGAGAGACCAGAGGAGGCAGAGAGCCAGAGAGACCAGAGGAGGCAGAGGCCACAGAGAGACCAGAGGAGGCAGAGGCCACAGAGAGACCAGAGGAGGCAGAGGCCACAGAGAGACCAGAGGAGGCAGAGGAGACAGAGAGACCAGAGGAGGCAGAGGCCACAGAGAGACCAGAGGAGGAGGAGGCCACAGAGAGACCAGAGGAGGCAGAGGCCACAGAAAGACCAGGGGAGGCAAGAGAGAGTCAGAGGAGGCAGAGGCCACAGAGAGACCAGAGGAGGCAGAGGAGGCAGAGAGACCAGAAAGGCAGATGCCACAGAGAGACCAGAGGAGGCAGCGGCCAGAGAGAGACCAGAGAGGCAGAGGCCACAGAGAGACCAGAGAGGCAGAGGCCACAGAGAGACCAGAGGAGGCAGAGAGACAGAGAGACCAGAGGAGGCAGTTAGAGCAGAGGAGGCAGAGGAGGCAGAGAGACCAGAGGAGGCAGACAGAGACCAGAGGAGGCAGAGGCCACAGAGAGACCAGAGAGCAGAGGAGGCAGAGACACAGAGAGACTAGAGGAGGCAGAGGCACAGAGAGACCAGAGGATTGCAGAGGTCACAGAGAGAGACCAGTGGAGGCAGAGAGAGCAGAGGAGGCAGAGAAGGCAGAGAGACCAGTGGAGGCAGAGGAGACAGAGAGACCAGAGGAGGCAGAGGGCAGAGAGGCCACAGGAGGCAGAGGCCACAGAGAGACCAGAGGAGGCAGAGGCCACAGAGAGACCAGAGGAGGCAGAGAGAGCAGAGGAGGCAGAGAAGGCAGAGAGACCAGTGGAGGCAGAGGAGACAGAGAGACCAGAGGAGGCAGAGCCACAGAGAGACCAGAGGAGGCAGAGGCCACAGAGAGACCAGAGTAGGCAGAGGCAGAGAGACCAGAGGAGGCAGAGAGCAGAGGAGGCAGAGGAGGCAGAGAGAGGAGGCAGAGGAGACCAGAGAGACCAGAGGAGACAGACAGAGGACAGAGAGAGACCAGAGGAGGCAGAGAGACCAGAGGAGCAGAGGAGTCACAGAGAGACCAGAGGAGGCAGAGGCCACAGAGAGAGCCAGAGGAGGCAGAGGCCACAGAGAGACCAGAGGAGGCAGAGGAGGCAGAGAGACCAGAGGAGGCAGGAGACAGAGAGACCAGAGGAGGCAGAGGAGACAGAGAGACCAGAAGGCAGAGGCCACAGAAGCACAGAGAGACCAGAGGAGGCAGAGGCCACAGAGAGACCAGAGGAGGCAGAGGCCAAAGAGAGACCAGAGGAGGCAGAGGCCACAGAGAGACCAGAGGAGGCAGAGGAGGCAGAGGACACAGACAGACCAGAGGAGGGAGAGGCCACAGAGAGACCAGAGGAGGCAGAGAGACCAGAGGAGGCAGAGGAGACAGAGAGACCAGAGGAGGCAGAGAGGCCACAGAGAGACCAGAGGAGGCAGAGGACACAGACAGACCAGAGGAGGCAGAGGCCACAGAGAGACCAGAGGAGGCAGAGGAGACAGAGAGACCAGAGGAGGCAGAGGCCACAGAGAGACGAGAGGAGGCAGAGGAGGCAGAGAGACCAGAGGAGGCAGAGGCCACAGAAAGACCAGGGGAGGCAAGGAGAGTCTAGAGGAGACAGAGGCCACAGAGAGACCAGGGGAGGCAGAAGAGGCAGAGAGACCAGAAAGGCAGATGCCTCAGAGAGACCAGAGGAGGCAGAGGCCACAGAGAGACCAGAGGAGGCAGAGGCTACAGAGAGACCAGAGGAGGCTGAGGCCACAGAGAGGCGAGAGGAAGCAGAGGCAGAGAGACCAGAGGAGGCAGAGGCCACAGAAAGACCAGAAGAGGCAGATAGTCCAGAGGAGGCAGAGGCCATATAGAGACCAGAGGAGGCAGAGGCCACAGAGAGACCAGAGGAGGCAGAGAGGCAAGAGAGAGACCAGTGGAGACAGAGAGACCAGAGGAGGCATAGGAGGCAGACAGACAAGAGAATGCAGAGCCACAGAGAGACCAGAGGAGGCAGAGGCCACAGAGAGACCAGAGGAGGCAGAGGAGGCAGAGAGACCAGATTGAGACCAGAGGAGGCAGAGGCCACAGAGAGGCCAGAGGAGGCAGAGGCAGAGAAGACAGAGGAGGCAGAGGAGACAGAGAGACCAGAGGAGGCAGAGGCCACAGAGAGACCAGAAGGAGGCAGAGGCCACAGAGAGACCAGAGGAGGCAGAGGTCACAGAGAGACCAGAGGAGGTAGAGAGAGCAGAGGAGGCAGAGAGGCAGAGAGACCAGTGGAGGCAGAGGAGACAGAGAGACCAGGAGGCAGAGGCCACCGAGAGTTCAGAGAAGGAAGAAATACAGAGAGACCAGAGGAGGCAGAGTGATTAGAGAGAGCAGAGGAGGCAGAGAGACCAGAAAGGCAGATGGCCACAGAGAGACCAGAGGAGAGCCAGGCAGCAGAGAGACCAGAGGAGGCAGAGAGACCAGAGGAGGCAGAGGACACAGAGAGACCAGAGAGGCAGAGAGACAGAGAGACCAGAGGAGGCAGAGAGACCAGAGGCAGAGGAGGCAGAGAGACCAGAGGAGGCAGAGGCCACAGAGAGACCAGAGGAGGCAGAGGAGACAGAGAGACCAGAGGAGGCAGAGGCCACAGAGAGACGAGAGGAAGCAGAGGAGGCAGAGAGACCAGAGGAGGCAGAGGCCACAGAAAGACCAGGGGAGGCAAGGAGAGTCTAGAGGAGACAGAGGCCACAGAGAGACCAGGAGAGACAGAAGAGGCAGAGAGACCAGAAAGGCAGATGCCTCAGAGAGACCAGAGCAGGCAGCGGCCAGAGAGAGACCAGAGAAGGCAGAGGCCACAGAGAGACCAGAGGAGGCTGAGGCCACAGAGAGGCGAGAGGAAGCAGAAAAGGCAGAGAGACCAGAGGAGGCAGAGGCCACAGAGAGACCAGAGGAGGCAGAGGAGACAGAGAGACCAGAGGAGGCAGAGAGACCAGAGGGTAGGAGGAAGACAGAGAAGGCAGCAGACAGAGAGAGACCAGAGGAGGCAGAGGCCACAGAGAGGCCAGAGGAGGCAGAGGCCACAGAGAGTTCAGAGGAGGCAGAGGAGACAGAGAGACCAGAGGAGGCAGAGGCCACAGAGGATGAGCGGAAGCAGAGGCAATAGAGAGGCCAGTGGAGGCAGAGAGACCAGAGGAGGCATAGGAGGCAGACAGACAAGACAAGGCAGCGGCCACAGAGAGACCAGAGGAGGCAGAGGCCACAGAGAGACCAGAGGAGGCAGAGGAGGCAGAGAGACCAGAGAGGAGAGAGAGACCAGAGGAGGCAGAGGAGGCAGAGAGACCAGAGAGGCAGAGGCAGAGAGACCAGAGGAGGCAGAGGCCACAGAGAGACCAGAGGAGGCAGAGGCCAGAGAGAGAGCAGAGAAGACAGAAGAGACAGAGAGACCAGAGAGGAGGCAGAGGACAGAGAGACAGAGGAGGCAGAGGCCACAGAGAGACCAGAAGGAGGCAGAGGCCACAGAGAGAGACCAGAGGAATGCAGAGGAGCAGAGAGACCAGAGGAGGCAGAGGAGGCAGAGGCCAGAGAGACCAGTGGAGGCAGAGGAGACAGAGAGACCAGAGGAGGCAGAGGCCACAGAGAGGCCAGAGGAGGCAGAGGCCACCGAGAGTTCAGAGGAGGAAGAAAGACAGAGAGACCAAAGGAGGCAGAGAGATTAGAGGAGGCACAGGTGGCAGAGAGACCAGAAAGGCAGATGCCACAGAGAGACCAGAGGAGCCAGCGGCAGCAGAGTGACCAGAGGAGGCAGAGAGACCAGAGAAGGCAGAGGACACAGAGAGACCAGAGGAGGCAGAGGCCACAGAGTGACTAGAGGAGGCAGAGGAGACAAAGAGACCAGAGGAGGCAGAGGCCACAGAGAGAGGAGAGCAGAGGCAGAGGCAGAGAGACCAGTGGAGGCAGAGATGAGACCAGAGGAGGCAGAGGCCACAGAGAGAGACCAGAGGAGGCAGACAGAGACTAGAGGCAGAGAGACAGAGAGAGGAGAGGCCAGAGAGAGAGCAGAGAGGCAGAGGCCACAGAGAGAGACAGTGGAGGCAGAGGCCACAGAGAGACCAGAGGAGGCAGAGGAGACAGAGAGACCAGAGGAGGCAGAGGCCACAGAGAGACCAGAGGAGGCAGAGGCCACAGAGACCAGAGGAGGCAGAGGCCACAGAGAGACCAGTGGAGGCAGAGAGATCAGAGGAGGCAGAGAAGGCAGAGAGACCAGTGGAGGCAGGGGAGACAGAGAGAGCAGAGGAGGCAGAGGCCACAGAGAGACGAGAGGAAGCAGAGGAGGCAGAGAGACCAGAGGAGGCAGAGGCACAGAGAGACAGAGAGACCAGAGAAAGACAGAGAGACCAGAGGAGGCAGAGAGGAGGCAGAGAGACAAGAGAAGACAGAGGCCACAGAGAGACCAGAGGAGGCAGAGGCCACAGAGACCAGAGGAGGCAGAGGAGGCAGAGAGACCAGAGGAGGCAGAGAGACAGAGAGAGACCAGAGAGAAGCAGAGGCCACAGAGAGACCAGAGGAGGCAGAGGCCACAGAGAGACCAGAGGAGGCAGAGGCCACAGAGAGACCAGAGGAGGCAGAGGAGGCAGAAAGACCAGAAAAGGCAGATGCCACAGAGAGACCAGAGAGGCAGCGGCCAGAGAGAGACCAGAGAAGGCAGAGGCCACAGAGAGACCATAGGAGGCAGAGGCCACAGAGAGACCAGTGGAGGCAGAGGAGGCAGAGAGACCAGAAGAGGCAGAGGCCACAGAGAGACCAGAGGAGGCAGAGAGACAGAGAGACCAGAGGAGGCAGAGAGCAGAGGAGGCAGAGGACACAGAGAGACCAGAGGAGGCAGAGGCCACAGAGTGACTAGAGGAGGCAGAGGAGACAAAGAGACCAGAGGAGGCCCAGAGAGGCAGGCAGAGGAGGCAGAGAGACCAGAGGAGGCAGAGAGACAGAGAGACAGAGGAGGCAGAGAGCAGAGGAGGCAGAGGAGGCAGAGAGACCAGAGGAGGCAGAGGAAGCAGAGGAGGCAGAGAGAGACCAGAGGAGGCAGAGGCCACAGAAAGACCAGAGGAGACAGAGAGTCCAGAGGAGGCAGAGGCCACAGAGGAGTGCAGAGGACTTTTAGATGTGTAGTAGAACAGGAGGCTGTAGACTTTTATCAGAACAGACTGTAGACGGAGGCAGAGACAGAGGGAGGCAGAGGCCACAGAGAGACCAGAGGCAGAAAAGACTGTAGATGTGCAGAGGTACAGAGTGACTAGAGGAGGCAGTTAGAGACAAAGAGACCAGGAGTCAAACAGACCAGACAGTTGCACTGTAGACAAATTAGAACAGACAAGGCAGATGTAGAGGAATAGAGCAGACTCAGACTGTAGATGAGTGTAGAATAGCAGAGGCAGAGCAGTAGAAGACAATAGACTGTGATCAAACTGTAGATCATTAGAAACAGACATGTACAGACTGTAGATTTAGAGCATTAGAACAACAGAGACAGTTGATACAGCAGAACGACTGTAGACTGCAATAGAACAGACTAAAGCATTAGAACAGTAGTATTAGAACAGACTGTAGACTGCATTAGAAGACTTAGATAGATGTGTAGAATAGACATTAGAACAGACTGTAACAGACTGTAGAGGCAGTAGACAGACTATGAGAGCATTAGAAGAGACTGTAGATGTGCATTAGAACAGACTTTAGAAGCAGCAGTAGTAGAGACTGTAGATGTGCAGTAGAACAGACTGTAAATACAGGCAGAACAGAGACTGTAGACTTGTACAGAACAGACTGTAAACGCAGTAGAACAGACTGTAGATGAGCAATAAAACAGACTGTACGTGCAGTAGAACAGACTGTAGATGAGCAATAGTACAGACTGTAACTTTCATTAGAACATACAGTAGATGTCCATTAGAATAGACTGTAGATGTGCAGTAGAACAGACTGTACGAGGTTTAGAAGAATAGACTGAAGAGCTGCAGTAGTACAGACTGTAACGAGGCATTAGAACAGACTGTACATGACTATTAGAACAGACTGTAGACATGCTTTAGAACAGACTGTAGAGGCTCAGTAGTACAGACTTCAGACGTAGCAGTTAGAACAAACTGTAGATGTGCAGTAGACCAGACTGTAGACGTGCAGTTGAACAGACTTTAGAGCAGCAGTAGTACAGACTCTAGATTGGCTTTAGAACAGACTGTAGATGAGCTTTAGAACAGACTTTAGAGGTGCAGTAGTCAGACTAGAAGATGAGCATTAGAACAGACTCTATATGAGTAGTAGAAAAGACTGTAGACATGCTTTAGAACAGACAGTAGAGGTGCAGTTGTACAGACTGTAGACGAGCATTAGTACAGACTGTAGAATTCCATTAGAACAAATTGTAGATGTGCATTAGAACAGACTGTAGATGTGCAAAAGAATAGACTATAGAGGGCAGTAGTTGAGACTTTGCACGAGCATTAGAACAGAGACTGTAGACATGAGCATTAGAACAAGACTGTAGACATGCTTTAGAACATATTAGAACAGACTCTATATGAGTTTTAGAAAACACTCTGCACATGCTTTAGAACAGACTTGTAAAGGTGCAGTAACAGACTGTAGACATGCATTAGAACAGACTGTATATGAGTATTAGAAAACACTCTAGACATGCTTTAGAACAGACTGTAGATGAGCAGTAATACAGACTGTAGACTTGCATTAGAACAGACTGTAGATGTGCAGTAGAACAGACTGTAGACGTTATTAGAACAGACTGTAGACCTGCAAAAGAACAGACCGTAGATGAGTAGTAAAACAGACTATAGACTTGCATTAGAACAGACTGTAAAACTGACTGTAGACGAGCATTAGAACAGACTGTAAACATCCAGTAGAACAGACTGACAATGTGCAGAAGAATAGACTGTAGAAATGCAGTAGTACAGATTGTAGACGAGCATTAGAAGAGAGTGTAGATGTGCATTAGAACAGACTTTAGAAGTGCAGTAGTAGAGACTGTAGATGTGTAGTAGAACAGACTGTAGACGTGCAGTGGAAGACTGTAGTAGAGCAGTAGTACAGACTGTAAACTGGCATTAGAACAGACTGTAGAGGTGCAGCTGAACAGACAGTAGATGAGCAATAGTACAGACTGTAGACTTACATTAGAATAGACTGTAGATGTGCATTAGAACAGACTGTAGACGTGCAGTAGAACAGACTGTAGATGAGCAGTAGTACAGACTGTAGGCTTGCATTAGAACAGACAGTAGATGTACATTAGAACAGACTGTAGATGTGCAGTAAAACAGACTGTAGACGTGCAGTGGACGAGACTGTAGTAGAGCAGTTGAACAGACTGTAAACTGGCATTAGAACAGACTGTAGAGGTGCAGGTGAACAGACAGTAGACGTGCAGTTAAGCAGACTTCAGAGCAGCAGTAGTATAGACTCTAGATTGGCTTTAGAACTGACTATAGATGAGCATTAGAACAGGCTATAAACGTCCAGTAGAACAGACTCTATATAAGTATTAGAAAACACTCTAGATATGCTTTATAACAAAATGTAGAGGTGCAGTAGTTCCGACTGTAGACGAACATTAGAACAGACTGTATATGAGTATTAGAAAACACTCTAAACATGCTTTAGAACAGACTGTAGAGGTGCAGTAATACAGACTGTAGATGAGAATTAGAAAAGACTGTAAACGTCCAGTAGAACAGACTGACAATGTGCAGAAGAATAGACTGTAGAGATGCAGTAGTACAGACTGTAGACAAGCATTAGAACAGACTGTATATGAGTATTAGAAAACACTCTAGACATGCTTTAGAACAGACTGTAGAGCTGCAGTAGTTCAGACTGTAGACGAGTATTAGAACAGACTCTATATGAGTTTTAGAAAACACTCTGCACATGCTTTAGAACATATTGTAAAAGGTGCAGTATTTCTGACTGTAGACATGCATTAGAACAGACTGTATATGAGTATTAGAAAACACTCTAGACATGCTTTAGAACAGACTGTAGAACAGAGCAGTAGAACAGACTGACAGATGTGCAGAAGAACAGACTGTAGAGATGCAGTAGAGACTGTAGAATTAGAACAGACTGTAGACCTGCAAAAAGAACAGACCGTAGATGAGTAGTAAAACAGACTATAGACTTGCATTAGAACAGACTGTAAAACTGACTGTAGACGAGCATTAGAACAGACTGTAAACATCCAGTAGAACAGACTGACAATGTGCAGAAGAATAGACTGTAGAAATGGTAGTACAGACTGTAGACGAGCATTAGAAGAGACTGTAGATGTGCATTAGAACAGACTTTAGAAGTGCAGTAGTAGAGACTGTAGATGTGTAGTAGAACAGACTGTAGACGTGCAGTGACAGAAGTAGAGCAGTAGTACAGACTGTAAACTGGCATTAGAACAGACTGTAGAGGTGCAGGTGAACAGACTGTAGATGAGCAACAGACTGTAGACTTACATTAGAACAGACTGTAGATGTGCATTAGAACAGACTGTAGACGTGCAGTAGAACAGACTGTAGATGAGCAGTAGTACAGACTGTAGGCTTGCATTAGAACAGACAGTAGATGTACATTAGAACAGACTGTAGATGTGCAGTAAAACAGACTGTAGACGTGCAGTGGACGAGACTGTAGTAGAGCTAAACAGACTGTAAACTGGCATTAGAACAGACTGTAGAGGTGCAGGTGAACAGACAGTAGACGTGCAGTTAAGCAGACTTCAGAGCAGCAGTAGTACAGACTCTAGATTGGCTTTAGAACTGACTATAGATGAGCATTAGAACAGGCTATAAACGTCCAGTAGAACAGACTCTATATAAGTATTAGAAAACACTCTAGATATGCTTTATAACAAAATGTAGAGGTGCAGTAGTTCCGACTGTAGACGAACATTAGAACAGACTGTATATGAGTATTAGAAAACACTCTAAACATGCTTTAGAACAGACTGTAGAGGTGCAGTAATACAGACTGTAGATGAGAATTAGAAAAGACTGTAAACGTCCAGTAGAACAGACTGACAATGTGCAGAAGAATAGACTGTAGAGATGCAGTAGTACAGACTGTAGACATGCATTAGAACAGACTGTATATGAGTATTAGAAAACACTCTAGACATGCTTTAGAACAGACTGTAGATGAGCAGTAATACAGACTGTAGACTTGCATTAGAACAGACTGTAGATGTGCAGTAGAACAGACTGTAGACGTTTATTAGAACAGACTGTAGACCTGCAAGAGAACAGACCGTAGATGAGTAGTAAAACAGACTATAGACTTGCATTAGAACAGACTGTAAAACTGACTGTAGACAGCATTAGAACAGACTGTAAACATCCAGTAGAACAGACTGACAATGTGCAGAAGAATAGACTGTAGAAATGCAGTAGTAAACAGACTATAGACTTCTAGACTTTACAGTCTGTTCTAATGTGCATTAGAACAGTCTGTTCTAATGCAGTAGTAGAGACTGTACTGTAGTACAGTCTGTTCTATTGCACGCAGTTAGTCTGTTCCAATGCAGTAGTACAGACTGTAACTGCATTAGAACAGACTGTAGAGGTGCATCTGAACAGACAGTAGATGAGCAATAGTACAGACTGTAGACTTACATTAGAACAGACTGTAGATGTGCATTAGAACAGACTGTAGACGTGCAGTAGAATCAGACTGTAGATGAGCAGTAGTAAGACTGTAGGCTTGCATTAGAACAGACAGTAGATGTACATTAGAACAGACTGTAGATGCAGTAAAACAGACTGTAGACGTGCAGTGGACGAGACTGTAGTAGAGCATGGAACAGACTGTAAAGTGCTCTTGGGAACAGACTGTAGAGGTGCAGGTGAACAGAGTGCATGGCAGTTGAAGCAGACTTCAGAGCAGCAGTAGTACAGACTCTAGATTGGCTTTAGAACTGACTATAGACGAGCAAAAGAACAGGCTTGACCACAGAACAGATTATAAGTATTAGAAAACACTCTAGATATGCTTTATAACAAAATGTAGAGGTGCAGTAGTTCCGACTGTAGTTAAGAACATTAGAACAGACTGTATATGAGTATGTAGAAAACCAATTTAAATCAGAACAGAATACTTTATGTGAACATTACACTACAGACTGTAGATGAGAATTATAAAGACTGTTAATTAGAGACAGACTGTTAATTTAAATGACTGTTTGGTTTGACATTTAGACTATTAGAGATGCAGTAGTACAGACTATTTGTAGATTAGAACAGACTGCTTTGAGTTTGTGTAATTTAAACACTCTAGACATTCTTTAGAACATCATCTTTAGGCTGCAGTAATACAGACTGTAGAAAAGTCATTAGAACAGACTTATATGAGTTGTCCTTAGAAACACTCTAGACATGCTTTAGAAAAGTAAAGTGCAGTTTCAGACTAGTAGATTAGAACAGACTGTACTATGAGTATTACAGTCTGTTCTAATGACATGTTAGAACAGACTGTAGATGAGCAGTAATACAGACTGTACTGCACATCTACAGTCTGTAACAACTGGTAGAACAGACTGTAGAATGCAGTAGTACAGACTGTAGACTTGCATCTAGCAGTCTGTACTGAGCATTAAACACGTAGAACAGCTGTACTGCATAGATCTACAGACTGTTCTAATGCTAACAGTCTGTTCTAACTGTAATGTCTACAGTCTGTTCTACTGCATGTTTAGACTCTGTTCTACATGCTAGAACTGTTCTATGCAGTATTTCAGACTGTTACATGCATTAGAACAGACTGTATGAGTATTAGACACAGTCTGTTCTAATGCATTTAGAACAGACTGTAGATGAGCAGTAATACAGACTGTACTATGCAACTACAGTCTGTACTGGAGACAGAGACTGTAGACGTTTATTAGAACAGACAGCTTTACAGTCAGAACAGACTGTAAGTAGTAAAGACTTAGACTTGCATTAGAACAGACTGTAATGCTGTACAGTCTGTACAGAACAGACTGTACAGTACAGACAGACTTCTAATATAGTCTGTTCTACTGTAGACGCATTAGAACAGACTGTAGCAGAACAGACTGTTCTACTGAGCACAGACAGACTGTACAGACTGCACAGTCAGAAGACTGTACAGCAGTGTTACAGACTGTAGTCCTTCAATGAACATACACCATATGTATTAGAAATAGACTGTAGATGTACAGTAGAACAGACTGCACATGCAGAAGAATAGACTGAAGAGTTCTAGTACTGAGACTTTACAGTCTGTTCTACAGACTGTATGAGTATTAGAAAGACTACAGTACATCTGTAATGCAGTCAGACTGTTCAAATGTGCAGCAGTACAGACTGTAGACTAATTAGAATGAACAGACTGTAGATGTGCAGTAGACAGACTGTAGCCTGTTAGAACAGACTGTAAGCAGTACTACAGACTCTAGACAGCTTTAGAACAGACTGTTACAGTGTAGACTGTAGAGCAGAAAACAGAACAGTATTACAGTATTAGATGCATGTAGACATGTTTAGATATACAGACTGTAGATGCTCAGTTACAGACTGTACTGACTGCATTAGAACAGACTGTATTCTGCAGAACAGACTGTAGACAGTCTGTTCTACAGACTGTACAGCATTCTAGACAGACTGTAGATGGCATTAGAACAGACTGTAGATGCAGAATAGAGACTGTAGACTGTGCAGTAAAGACTATTCAAGAGCATTAGAACAGACTGTAGTACATGACTCTAGAACAGACTGTATGTGAGCATTAGAACAGACTGTAGATGCATCTAGAACAGACTGTATCTAGCATTAGAACAGACTGACAGTCTGTACTACTAAAGATGTAGAGTCTGTACTACTGAACAGACTACAGATTAAAACAGACTGTAGATGTCTAGAACAGACTCTATACAGTCTGTTCTATTTCAGACTGTACAGTCTGTAGTAATGACTGTGAATTAGACTGTAGACATGCAGTCTGAACAGACTGCAGAGCTGCAGTCAGTACAGACTGTAGTTATGCACAGAACAGACTGTCGAGCAGTTAGAACAGACTGAAACAGTCTTACTGAGCAGTACAGACTGTGCAGAAGAATAGCTTCTACAGTGCATAACTGACTGTACAGAGGAGGATTAGAACAGACTGTCTAGAGTGTTTCTAATACTGCAGAACAGACTGTTCTAATGAACAGACTGTAGAGACTGTAGTAGTTAACAGACTGTAGACAGCATTAGAACAGACTGTATATGAGTATTAGAAAACACTGTAGACATGCTTTAGAACAGACTGTAGATGCAGTAGTTCAGACTGTAGATGAGCATTAGAACAGACTAGATGTGCATTAGAACAGACTGTAGTAGTGCAGTAGTAGAGACTGTAAACTGGCATTAGAACAGACTGTAGAGCAGGCAGTAGAACAGACAGTAGATGAGCAGTAGTACAGACTGTAGACTTACATTAGAACAGACTGTAGATGTGCATTAGAACAGACTGTAGACGTGCAGTAGAACAGACTGTAGATGAGCAGTAGTACAGACTGTAGGCTCAGTATTAGAACAGACTGTAGATGTACATTAGAACAGACTGTAGATAGTGCAGTAAACAGACTGTAGACGTGCAGTGGACAGACTGTAGTAGAGCAGTAGTACAGACTGTAAACTGGCATTAGAACAGACTGTAGAGGTGCAGTAGAGACAGTAGACGTGCAGTTGAACAGACTTCAGAGCAGCAGTAGTACAGACTCTAGATTGGCTTTAGAACTGACTATAGAGAGCATTAGAACAGGCTATAAACGCAGTAGAACAGACTCTATATAAGTATTAGAAAACACTCTAGATATGCTTTATAACAAAATGTAGAGGTGCAGTAGTTCAGACTGTAGACGAACATTAGAACAGACTGTATATGAGTATTAGAAAACACTCTAAACATGCTTTAGAACAGACTGTAGAGGTGCAGTAATACAGACTGTAGATGAGAATTAGAAAAGACTGTAGAACGTGCAGTAGAACAGACTGACAATGTGCAGAAGAATAGACTGTAGAGATGCAGTAGACAGACTGTAGACATGCATTAGAACAGACTGTATATGAGTATTAGAAAACTCTAGACATGCTTTAGAACAGACTGTAGATGAGCAGTAATACAGACTGTAGATGAGCATTAGAACAGACTGTATAGCAGTAGAAAACAGACTATAGACTTGCATTAGAACAGACTGTAAAACAGCATAGACTGTAGACATGCATTAGAACAGACTGTAGATATGCAGAAGAATAGACTGTACATGCAGTAGAACAGACTGTAGAGAGCAGTAGTACAGACTGTAGATGTGCATTAGAACAGACTGTAGATGCAGTTAGAACAGACTGTAGACGCAGTTAGAACAGACTGTAGACTGCATTAGAACAGACTGTAGATGCAGTAGTACAGACAGACTGTAGACTGTAGACTTTAGAACAGACTGTATTAGAACAGACTGTAGATGAGCAGTAGAACAGACTGTAGATTGCAGAACAGACTGTAGATGTGCAACAGAACAGACTGTTAAAAGCAGTAGTACAGTAGAACAGACTGTAGACTGTGCATTAGAACAGACTGTAGAGGTGCAGGTGAACAGACATGTAGACGTGCAGAACAGACTTCAGAGCAGCAGTAGTACAGACTGTAGATTGGCTTTAGAACTGACTGTAGACGAGCATTAGAACAGGCTATAAACGTCAGTAGAACAGACTCTATATAAGTATTAGAAAACACTCTAGATATGCTTTATAAAAATGTAGAGGTGCAGTAGTTCCGACTGTAGACGAACATTAGAACAGACTGTATATGAGTATTAGAAAACACTCTAAACATGCTTTAGAACAGACTGTAGAGGTGCAGTAATACAGACTGTAGATGAGAATTAGAAAAGACTGTAAACCAGTAGAACAGACTGACAATGTGCAGAAGAATAGACTGTAGAGATGCAGTAGTACAGACTGTAGACATGCATTAGAACAGACTGTATATGAGTATTAGAAAACACTCTAGACATGCTTTAGAACAGACTGTAGATGAGCAGTAATACAGACTGTAGACTTGCATTAGAACAGACTGTAGATGTGCAGTAGAACAGACTGTAGACGTTTATTAGAACAGACTGTAGACCTGCAAGAGAACAGACCTGTAGATGAGTAGTAAACAGACTGTAGACTTGCATTAGAACAGACTGTAAAACTGACTGTAGATGAGCATTAGAACAGACTGTAGATGCAGTAGAACAGACTGACAATGTGCAGAAGAATAGACTGTAGATGCAGTAGAACAGACTGTAGATGAGCATTAGAACAGACTGTAGATGTGCATTAGAACAGACTGTAGAAGTGCAGTAGAACAGACTGTAGATGTGCAGTAGAACAGACTGTAGACGCATTAGAGACTGAGACTGTAGAGCAGTAGAACAGACTGTAAACTGGCATTAGAACAGACTGTAGAGGTGCAGGTGAACAGACAGTAGATGAGCAATAGTACAGACTGTAGACTTCATTAGAACAGACTGTAGATGTGCATTAGAACAGACTGTAGACGCAGTAGAACAGACTGTAGATGAGCAGTAGCAGACTGTAGCTTGCATTAGAACAGACAGTAGATGCACATTAGAACAGACTGTAGATGTGCAGAAAACAGACTGTAGACGTGCAGTGGACGAGACTGTAGTAGAGCAGTAGTACAGACTGTAAACTGGCATTAGAACAGACTGTAGAGGTGCAGGTGAACAGACTGTAGACGTGCAGTTGAACAGACTGTAGAGCAGCAGTAGTACAGACTCTAGATTGGCTTTAGAACTGACTATAGACTGTAGATGCATTAGAACAGACTATAGACGCAGTAGAACAGACTGTATATAGTATTAGAAAACACTCTAGATATGCTTTAGAACAGACTGTAGAGGTGCAGTAAACAGACTGTAGACAACATTAGAACAGACTGTAGATGTGCAGTATTAGAACAGACTCTAAACATGCTTTTAGAACAGACTGTAGAGGTGCAGTAATACAGACTGTAGATGAGAATTAGAAAAGACTGTATAGACGCATTAGAACAGACTGACAATGCAGAAGAATAGACTGTAGAGATGCAGTAGCAGACTGTAGACAAGCATTAGAACAGACTGTATATGAGTATTAGAAAACACTCTAGACATGCTTTAGAACAGACTGTAGAGAGCAGTAGTACAGACTGTAGACTGTAGAACAGACTGTAGCAGTAGAGTACATTAGAACAGACTGTAGATGCAGTAAAACAGACTGTAGACTGCAGTAGAACAGACTGTAAAGAGCAGTATTTCAGACTGTAGACATGCATTAGAACAGACTGTAGATGCAGTATAGACTGTAGACATGCATTAGAACAGACTGTAGATGAGCAGTTAGAACAGACTGTAGACTTGCAGAACAGACTGCAGATGTGCAGTTAGAACAGACTGTAGACGTATTAGAACAGACTGTAGACTTGCAATAGAACAGACCATAAATGAGCAGTAGTACAGACTGTAGACTTGCATTAGAACAGACTGTAGATGAGCAGTAGTACAGATTATAAACTCGCATTAGAACAGACTGTAGATGAGCAGTAGTACAGATTATAGACTTGCATTAGAACAGACTGTAGATGTGCATTAGAACAGACTGTAGATATGCAGAAAAAGAGACTGTAGACGTGTGGTAGAACAGACTGCAGTAGAGCAGAGGTACAGACTGTAAACTGGCATTAGAAGAGACTGTTGAGGTGCAGTTGAAAAGACTGTAGACGTGCAGTTGAACAGACTGTAGATGTGCATTTAAAACAGACTGTAGATGTACAATACAACAGACTGTATACGAGCATTAGAACAGACTGTAGACATCTAGTAGAAAAGACCGTAGATGTGCAGTAGTACAGAATTAAGACTAGCATTAGAACAGACTGTGGACGAGTATTTGAACAGACTATAGACGTGTATTAGAACAGACTGTAGATGTCCAGTAAACCAGTCTAATGATGCTGCAGAAGAAAATAATTTAAAGGTCCGTTAGTAGAGACTGTAGACGAGCATTAGAACAGACTGTAGATGTGCATTAGAACAGAATGTAGACATACAATAGAAAAGACGTAGAGGTGCAGTTGAACAGACTATAGACATGCAGTTGAAAAGACTTCAGAGCAGCAGTAGAACAGACTCTAGACTGGCTTTAGAACAGACTGTAGTCGTGCAGTAGAACAGACTGTATATGAGCAGTAAAACAGACTGTAGACATGCAGTAGAACAGACTGCAGTAGAGCAGAGGTAAAGAATGTAAACTGGCATTAGAACAGACTGTTGAGGTGCAGTTAAAATGACTGTAGACGTGCAGTAATACAGACTGTAGACGAGCATTAGAACAGACTGTAGAAGTGCAGTAGTACAGACTTCAAATGTGCAGTAGAACAGACTGTAGAGATGCTATTAGAACAGACTGTAGACTTGCAGTAGAACAGACCATAAATGAGCAGTAGTACAGACTGTAGACTTGCATTAGAACAGACTGTAGATGAGCAGTAGTACAGATTATAAACTCGCATTAGAACAGACTGTAGATGAGCAGTAGTACAGATTATAGACTTGCATTAGAACAGACTGTAGATGTGCATTAGAACAGACTGTAGATATGCAGAAAAAGAGACTGTAGACGTGCAGTAGAACAGACTGCAGTAGAGCAGAGGTACAGACTGTAAACTGGCATTAGAAGAGACTGTTGAGGTGCAGTTGAAAAGACTGTAGACGTGCAGTTAAACAGACTGTAGATGTGCATTTAAAAGACTGTAGACGCATAATACAACAGACTGTATAATGAGCATTAGAACAGACTGTAGACATCTAGTAGAAAGACCGTAGATGTGCAGTAGTACAGAATTAAGACTAGCATTAGAACAGACTGTGGACGAGCATAAGAACAGACTATAGACTGTAGATGTGCATTAGAACAGACTGTAGATGTTCAGTAGAACAGAATGTAGACTTGCAGTAGAACAGACTGCAGAGCAGCAGTAGTACAGACTCTAGACTGGCATTAAAACAGACTGTAGAGCTGCAGTAGAACAGACTGTAGAGGAGATGTAGAACAAACTGTAGAGGTGGAGTAGTAAAGACTTTTATTGGGCATTTGAACAGACTGTATTCGAGCAATAGAACAGACTATAGATGTGCAATAGTACAGACTGCATTAGAACAGACTGTGGACGAGTATTTGAACAGACTATAGACGTGTATTAGAACAGACTGTAGATGTCCAGTAAACCAGTCTAATGATGCTGCAGAAGAAAATAATGGTCCGTTAGTAGAGACTGTAGACGAGCATTAGAACAGACTGTAGATGTGCATTAGAACAGAATGTAGACATACAATAGAAAAGACGAGAGGTGCAGTTGAACAGACTATAGACATGCAGTTGAAAAGACTTCAGAGCAGCAGAACAGACTCTAGACTGGCTTTAGAACAGACTGTAGTCGTGCAGTAGAACAGACTGTATATGAGCAGTAAAACAGACTGTAGACGTGCAGTAGAACAGACTGCAGTAGAGCAGAGGTAAACAGAATGTAAACTGGCATTAGAACAGACTGTTGAGGTGCAGTTAAAATGACTGTAGACGTGCAGTAATACAGACTGTAGACGAGCATTAGAACAGACTGTAGAAGTGCAGTAGTACAGACTTCAAATGTGCAGTAGAACAGACTGTAGACGTTTATTAGAACAGACTGTAGACTTGCAGTAGAACAGACCATAAATGAGCAGTAGTACAGACTGTAGACTTGCATTAGAACAGACTGTAGATGAGCAGTAGTACAGATTATAAACTCGCATTAGAACAGACTGTAGATGAGCAGTAGTACAGATTATAGACTTGCATTAGAACAGACTGTAGATGTGCATTAGAACAGACTGTAGATATGCAGAAAAAGAGACTGTAGACGTGCGGTAGAACAGACTGCAGTAGAGCAGAGGTACAGACTGTAAACTGGCATTAGAAGAGACTGTTGAGGTGCAGTTGAAAAGACTGTAGACGTGCAGTTGAACAGACTGTAGATGTGCATTTAAAAAGACTGTAGACGACAATACAACAGACTGTATAATGAGCATTAGAACAGACTGTAGACATCTAGTAGAAAAGACCGTAGATGTGCAGTAGTACAGAATTAAGACTAGCATTAGAACAGACTGTGGACGAGCATAAGAACAGACTATAGACTGTAGATGTGCATTAGAACAGACTGTAGATGTTCAGTAGAACAGAATGTAGACTTGCAGTAGAACAGACTGCAGAGCAGCAGTAGTACAGACTCTAGACTGGCATTAAAACAGACTGTAGAGCTGCAGTAGAACAGACTGTAGAGGAGATGTAGAACAAACTGTAGAGGTGGAGTAGTAAAGACTTTTATTGGGCATTTGAACAGACTGTATTCGAGCAATAGAACAGACTATAGATGTGCAGTAGTACAGACTGCATTAGAACAGACTGTGGACGAGTATTTGAACAGACTATAGACGTGTATTAGAACAGACTGTAGATGTCCAGTAAACCAGTCTAATGATGCTGCAGAAGAAAATAATTTAAAGGTCCGTTAGTAGAGACTGTAGACGAGCATTAGAACAGACTGTAGATGTGCATTAGAACAGAATGTAGACATACAATAGAAAAGACGAGAGGTGCAGTTGAACAGACTATAGACATGCAGTTGAAAAGACTTCAGAGCAGCAGTAGAACAGACTCTAGACTGGCTTTAGAACAGACTGTAGTCGTGCAGTAGAACAGACTGTATATGAGCAGTAAAACAGACTGTAGACGTGCAGTAGAACAGACTGCAGTAGAGCAGAGGTAAAGAATGTAAACTGGCATTAGAACAGACTGTTGAGGTGCAGTTAAAATGACTGTAGACGTGCAGTAATACAGACTGTAGATGAGCATTAGAACAGACTGTAGAAGTGCAGTAGTACAGACTTCAAATGTGCAGTAGAACAGACTGTAGACGTTTATTAGAACAGACTGTAGACTTGCAGTAGAACAGACCATAAATGAGCAGTAGTACAGACTGTAGACTTGCATTAGAACAGACTGTAGATGAGCAGTAGTACAGATTATAAACTCGCATTAGAACAGACTGTAGATGAGCAGTAGTACAGATTATAGACTTGCATTAGAACAGACTGTAGATGTGCATTAGAACAGACTGTAGATATGCAGAAAAAGAGACTGTAGACGTGCGGTAGAACAGACTGCAGTAGAGCAGAGGTACAGACTGTAAACTGGCATTAGAAGAGACTGTTGAGGTGCAGTTGAAAAGACTGTAGACGTGCAGTTGAACAGACTGTAGATGTGCATTTAAAAGACTGTAGAGCAATACAACAGACTGTATACGAGCATTAGAACAGACTGTAGACATCTAGTAGAAAAGACCGTAGATGTGCAGTAGTACAGAATTAAGACTAGCATTAGAACAGACTGTGGACGAGCATAAGAACAGACTATAGACTGTAGATGTGCATTAGAACAGACTGTAGATGTTCAGTAGAACAGAATGTAAATGCAGTAGAACAGACTATAGACTTGCATTAGAACAGACTCTAGACTGGCATTAGAAACAGACTGTAGAGCTGCAGTAGAACAGACTGTAGATGTGTAGTAGAAAAGACTGTAGAGGTTTATCAAAACAGACTGCAGACATGCAGTAGAACAGACTGTAGATGCAGTAGAACAGACTGTATAGAGCATTAGAACAGACTGTAAACATCCAGTAGAACAGACTGACAATGTGAACAGACTGTAGAATAGACTTTAGAGGTGCAGTAGTACAGACTGTAGACGAGCATTAGAACAGACTGTAGATGTGCATTAGAAAACACTGTAGACATGCTTTAGAACAGACTGTAGAAATGCAGTAGTTCAGACTGTAGACATGCAGTTAGAACAGACTCTATAGCAGTATTAGAAAACAGACTACTAGACTGGCTTTACAACAGACTGTAGAGTGCAGTAATACAGACTGTATATGAGCATTAAAACAGACTGTAGAAGTGCAGTAGTACAGACTGTAGAGCAGAACAGACTGTAAACTGGCATTAGAACAGATTGTTGAGGTGCAGTAGAACATGACTGTAGATGAGCAGTAGTACAGACTGTAGACTTGCATTAGAACAGACTGTAGATGTGCAGTAGAACAGACTGTAGATGTGCAGTAAAACAGACTGTAGACATGCAGTAGAACAGACTGCAGTAGAGCAATAGAACAGACTGTAAACTGGCATTAGAACAGACTGTAGATGAGCAGTAGTACAGATTATAAACTTGCATTAGAACAGACTGTAGATGAGCAGTAGTACAGATTATAGACTTGCATTAGAACAGACTGTAGATGAGCATTAGAACAGACTGTAGATATGCAGAAAAAGAGACTGACAATGTGCAGAGAACAGACTGCAGAGAGCAGAGGTACAGACTGTAAACTGGCATTAGAAGAGACTGTTGAGGTGCAGTTGAAAAGACTGTAGACATGCAGTTGAACAGACTGTAGATGTGCATTTAAATACAGACTGTAGACGCATTAGAACAGACTGTAGAGGTGCATTAGAACAGACTGTAGACATCTAGTAGAAAAGACTGTAAACATGTGCAGTAGTACAGAGATTAAGACTAGCATTAGAACAGACTGTGGAGATGAGCATTAGAACAGACTATAGACTGTAGACGTTTATTAAAACAGACTGTAGACCTGCATGCATAGAACAGACCATAAATGAGCAGTAGTACAGACTATAGACTTGCATTAGAACAGACTGTAGATGTGCATTAGAAACAGACTTTAGAAGTGCAGTAGTAGAGACTGTAGATGTGCATAGTAGAACAGACTGTAGACGTTATCAAAACAGACTGTAGATATGCAGTAGAACAGACTGTAGACGTGCAGTACAACAGACTGTAGGCAAGCATTAGAACAGACTGTAAACATCCAGTAGAACAGACTGACAATGTGCAGAAGAATAGACTTTAGAGGTGCAGTAGTACAGACTGTAGACGAGCATTAGAACAGACTGTATATGAGTATTAGAAAACACTGTAGACATGCTTTAGAACAGACTGTAGAAATGTAGTAGTTCAGACTGTAGACGAGCATTAGAACAGACTCTATATGAGTATTAGAAAACACTACTAGAAATGCTTTACAACAGACTGTAGAGGTGCAGTAATACAGACTGTAGACGAGCATTAAAAAGACTGTAGAAGTGCAGTAGTACAGACTGTAAATGTGCAGAACAGACTGTAGACGTTTATTAAAACAGATTGTAGACGTGGAGTAGAACAGACCGTATGAGCAGTAGTACAACTTGTAGACTTGCATTGGAACAGACTGTAGATGTGCATTAGAACAGACTGTAGATGTGCAGTAAAACAGACTGTAGACATGCAGTAGAACAGACTGCAGTAGAGCAATAGAACAGACTGTAAACTGGCATTAGAACAGACTGTAGAGGTGCAGTTGAACATACTGTAGACTTGCAGTTAAACAGACTTCAGAGCAGCAGTAGTACAGACACTAGATTGGCTTTAGAAATGACTGTAGATGAGCATTAAAAAGACTGTAAACGTCCAGTAGAACAGACTGACAATGTGCAGAAGAATAGACTGTAGAGATGGAGTAGTACAGACTGTAGACGAGCATTAGAACAGACTGTATATAAGTATTACAAAACACTCTAGACATGCTTTAGAACAGACTGTAGAGGTGCAGTAATACAGACTGTAGACGAGCATTAGAACAGACTGTAGAGGTGCAGTTGAACAGACTGTAGACTTGCAGTTGAACAGACTGTAAACATTTATTAGAAGAGATTTTAGACCTGCAGTAGAACAGACCGTAGATGAGCAGTAGTAAAGACTGTAGACTTGCATTAGAAGAGACTGTATATGTGCATTAAAACAGACTTTAGAAGTGCAGTAGTAGAGACTGTAGACGTGCAGTAGAACAGACTGTAGATGAGCAGTAGTATAGACTGTAGACTTGCATTAGAACAGACTGTAGATGTGCAGTAGAACAGACTGTAGATATGCAGTAAAAAAAGACTGTAGAAGTGCAATAGAACAGACTTCAGTAGAGCAGAGGTACAGACTGTAAAATGGCATTAGAACAGACTGTAGACTTGGAGTTGAACAGACTTCAGAGCAGCAGCAGTAGTACAGACTCTAGTTTGGCTTTAGAACTGACTGTAGACGAGCATTAGAACAGACTGTAAACGTCCAGTAGAACAGACTGTAGATGTGCATTAGAACAGACTGTAGACGTACAATAGAACAGACTGTAGACGAGCATTAGAACAGATTGTAGACCAGTAGAACAGTCTGTATTTGTGCAGTTTTACAGACTAAAGACCTGCATTAGAGCAGACTGTGGACGAGCATTAGAACAGACAATAGACGTGCATAAGAACATAATGTAGTTGTGAAGTAGAACAAATTGTAGAGATGCAGTAGTACAGAATGTCGACAATTATCACAACAGTTTATAGTAGACAAAGAGTAGAACAGACTGTGGACTTGCATTAGAACAGACTGTAGATGTGCAGTAGAACAAACTGTAGATGTGCAGTAGAACAGACTGACGATGTGCAGAAGAATAGACTGTAGAGGGCAATAGTTGAGACTTTACACGAGCATTAGAACAGACTGTACATGAGTATTAGAAAAGACTGTAGACATGTTTTAGAACAGACTGTAGAGTTCCACTAGTACAGACTCTAGACGACCATCAGAACAAACTGTAGATGTGCAGTAGAAGAGACTGTAGAGGTGCAGTAGTACAGAAAGTTGACAATTATGAAAAGAGACTGTAGACGTGCAGTAGAACAGACTCTAGACAATTATTAGAAAAGACTGTAGACATCCAGTAGAACAGACTGTAGATGTGCATTAGAGGAAACTGTAGACGCTTTATTAAAAGAGACTATAGTCGTGCAGTAGAACAGACTGTAGACGCAACAACAGAACAGACTGTAGTGGTGCAGTTGAACAGATTGTAGACGTGCAGTTGAACAGACTTCATAGCAGCAGTAGTACAGACTCTAGAATGGCTTTAGAACTGATTGTAGACGAGCATTAGAACTGACTGTAGACGACCATTAGAACAGACTGTACATGTGCAGTAGAAGAGATTGTAGATGTGCAGTAGAACAGACTGTGGAGCCGCAGTAGTACACACTCTAGACTGGCATTAGAACAGACTGTAGACTTGCAGTAGAACAGACTGACAATGCTTCAGAGGAATAGACTTTAGTGGTGCAGTAGTTCAGACTGTAGACGAGCATTAGAACAGACTTTATATTAGTATTAGAAAACTCTCTAGACATGCTTTAGAACAGACTGTAGAGGTGCAGTAGTACAGACTGTAGATGTGCAGTAGAACAGACTGTAGACGCTTCATTATAACAGACTGTATAGGGCGTCAGTGGTAGAGCGGTCGTCTTTCAACCGGAAGGTAGTGTGTTCGATTCCCGCTCTCCCACAATTCATTCTGTCGTTGTGTCCTTGGGCAAGACACTTAACCCACCTTGCCTCGTATGAATGTTTAAGAATGTTCAGTGAATGTATGTGGTGATGGTCAAAGAGGCCTTAGGGTCAAAATGGCTGCCACGTCTCTGTCAGTCTGCCCTAGGGCATCTGTGGCTACAGTTGTAGTTACCATCACCAGTGTGTGACTGTGTATGAATGAATAATGGACGGCTTGTGGGCGCTTTGAGTCCCTTGGTCCCTTGGGAGAAAAGCGCAATATAAATCCAATCCATTAACTGTAGACCTGCAGTAGAACAGACCGTAGATGAGCAGTAGTACAAACATTAGACTTGCATTAGAAAAGACTGTAGATGTGCATTAGAACAGACTTTAAAAGTGCAGTAGTATAGACTGTAGATATGCAGTAGAACAGACTGTAGAAGTTTATCAGAACAGACTGTAGACGTGCAGAAGAACAGACTGTAGGTGAGCAGTAGTACAAAATGTAGACTTTCATTAGAACAGACTGTAGATGTGCATTAGAACAGACTGTATATGAGCAGTAAAACAGACTGTAGAGGTGCAGTAGAACAGACTGCAGTAGAGCAGAAGTACAGACTGTAGACTTGCATTAGAAATGACTGTAAACATCCAGTAAAACAGACTGACAATGTGCAGAAGAATAGACTAGGTGCAGTACTACAGACTGTACATGAGCATTAGAACAGACTGTATATGAGTATTAGAAAACACTGTAGACATGCTTTAGAACAGACTCTAGAGGTGCAGTTTAACAGATTGTGGACGAGCATTAGAACAGACTGTATATGAGTATTAGAAAACACTCTAGACATGCTTTAGAACAGACTGTAGAAGAGCAGTAGTTCAGACTGTAGACAAGCATTAGAACAAACTGTATATTTGAATTAGAAAACACTATAGACATGCTTTAGAACAGACTGTAGAGGTGCAGTTTAACAGACTGTAGACGAGCATTAGAACAGACTGTATTTGAGTATAAGAAAACACTCTAGACATGCTTTGGAACAGACTGTAGAGGTGCAGTAATACAGACTGTAGACGAGCATTAGAACAGTCTGTAGAAGTGCAGTATTACAGACTGTAGATGTGCAGTAGAACAGACTGTAGACATTTATTAGAAGAGATTTTAGACCTGCAGTAGAACAGACCGTAGATGAGCAGTAGTAAAGACTGTAGACTTGCATTAGAACAGACTGTAGATGTGCATTAGAACAGACTGTAGATGTGCAGTAAAAAAGACTGTAGAAGTGCAATAACAGACTGCAGTAGAGCAGAGGTACAGACTGTAAAATGGCATTAGACCAGACTGTAGAAGTGCAGTTGAACAGACTGTAGACTTGCAGTTAAACAGACTTCAGAGCAGCAGTAGTACAGATTCTAGATTGGCTTTAGAACTGACTGTAGACGCCCAGTAGAACAGACTGTAGATGTGCATTAGAACAGACTGTAGATGTGCATTAGAAGAGACTGTAGACCTTTAATAAAACCAACTAGAGTCGTGCAGTAGAACAGACTGTAGAAGAGCAGTAGAAGAGACAGTGGACTTGCAGTTGAACAGACTGTAGATGTGCATTAGAACAGACTGTAGATGTGCAGTAGAACAGAATTTAGACTTGCAGTAGAACAGACTGTAGAGCAGCAGTAGTACAGACTCTAGACTGGCATTAGAACAGACTGTAGACCTGCAGTAGAACAGACTGTAGAGGAGAAGTAGAACAAACTGTAGAGGTGGAGTAGTAAAGACTTTTATTGGGCATTAGAACAGACTGTATTCGAGCAATAGAACAGACTATAGATGTGCAGTAGTACAGACTGCATTAGAACAGACTGTGGACGAGTATTTGAAGAGACTATATACGTGTATAGAACAGACTGTAGATGTCCAGTAAAACAGACTAATGATGCTGCAGAAGAATAAAATTTAAAGGTCCGTTAGTAGAGACTGTAGGCGAGCATTAGAACAGACTGTGTATGAGTATTAGAATAGACTGTAGACATGCTTTAGAACAGACTGTAGAGGTGCAGTAGTACAGACTGTAGATGTGCATTAGAAGAGACTGTAGACCTTTAATAAAACCGACTAGAGTCGTGCAGTAGAACAGACTGCAGAAGAGCAGTAGAAGAGACAGTGGACTTGCAGTTGAACAGACTGTAGATGTGCATTAGAACAGACTGTAGATGTGCAGTAGAACAGAATGTAGACTTGCAGTAGAACAGACTGTAGAGCAGCAGTAGTACAGACTTTAGACTGGCATTAGAACAGACTGTAGACCTGCAGTAGAACAGACTGTAGAGGAGAAGTAGAACAAACTGTAGAGGTGGAGTAGTAAAGACTTTTATTGGGCATTAGAACAGACTGTATTCGAGCAATAGAACAGACTATAGATGTGCAGTAGTACAGACTGCATTAGAACAGACTGTGGACGAGTATTTGAAGAGACTATATACGTGTATAGAACAGACTGTAGATGTCCAGTAAAACAGACTAATGATGTTGCAGAAGAATAAAATTTAAAGGTCCGTTAGTAGAGACTGTAGACGAGCATTAGAACAGACTGTGTATGAGTATTAGAATAGACTGTAGACATGCTTTAGAACAGACTGTAGAGGTGCAGTAGTACAGACTGTACGAGCAGTAGTACAGACTGTAGACTTGCATTAGAACAGACTGTAGATGTGCATTAGAACAGAATGTAGACATACAATAGAACAGACGTAGAGTGCAGTTTAACAGACTACAGACATGCAGTTGAACAGACTTCAGAGCAGCAGTAGAACAAACTCTAGACTGGCTTTAGAACAGACTGTAGACGTGCAGTAGAACAGACTGTATATGAGCAGTAAAACAGACTGTAGATGTACATTAGAACAGACTGTAGAAGTGCAGTAGTACAGACTATAGATGTGCAGTAGAACAGACTGTAGACGTTTATTACAACAGACTGTAGACCTGCAGTAGAACAGACCGTAAATGAGCAGTAGTACAGACTGTAGACTTGCATTAGAACAGACTGTAGATGTGCATTAGAAACAGACTTTAGAAGTGCAGTAGTTGAGACTGTAGATGTGCAGTAGTACAGACTGTAGCATTAGAACAGACTGTATATGAGTATTAGAAAATACTGTAGACATGCTTTAGAACAGATTGTAGAGGTGCAGTAATACAGACTGCAGATGAGCATTAGAACAGATTTTAGAAGTGCAGTAGTACAGACTGTAGATGAGCAGTAGCACAGACTGTAGACTTGCATTAGAACAGACTGTTGATGAGCATTAGAATAGACTTTAGAAGTACAGTAGTAATGACTGTAGAAATGCAGTAGAATAGACTATAGACGTTTATAAAAAGACTGTAGACGTGCAGTAGAACAAAATGCGGTAGAGCAGAGGTACAGACTGTAAAGTAGCATTATAAGAGACTGTAGACGTACAATAGAACAGACTGTAGACGAGCGTTAGAACAGACTGTATACGTCCATTAGAACAGACTGTAGATGTGCATTAGAAAAGACTGACGATGTGCAGAATAATAGACTGTAGAGGTGCAGTTGTTAAAACTTTACACGAGCATTAGAACAGACTGTACATTAGTATTAGAAAAGACTGTAGACATGCTTTACAACAGACTGTAGAGGTGAAGTAGTACAGACTGTAGACAACCACTAGAACAAACTGTAGATGTGCGGTAGAAGAGACTGTAGAGGTGCTGTGGTACAGAATGTTGACTATTATTAGAAGAGACTGTAGGCATGCAGTAGAACAGAATCTAGACAATTATTAGAACAGACTGTAGACTTCCACAAGCACACACTGTAGATGTGCATTAGAAAAGACTGTAGACATTTATTAATACAGACTATAGTCGTGCAGTAGAACAGACTGTAGAAGTGCAGTAGAATAGACTGCAGTAGAGCAGTTGTACAGACTGTAGATGTGTAGTAGAACAGACTGTAGACGTTTCTCAGAACAGACTGTAGACGTGCAATAGAACAGACTGTAGATGAGCAGTAGTACAGACTGTAGACTTGCATTAGAATAGACTGTAGATGTGCATTAGAACAGACTGTAGACGTGCAGTTGAACAGACTATAGATGTGCATTTGAACTGATGTCAGAGCAGCAGTTGTACAGACTCTAGATTGGCTTTAGAACAGACTGTAGATGAGCTTTAGAACAGGCTGTAAACGTCCAGTAGAACAGACTGACAATTAGAACAGATTGTAGATATGCAGTAAAACAGACTGTAGACGTGCAGGTGAACAGAAATCAGAGCAGCAGTAGTACAGACTCTAGAATTACCTTAGAACAGACTGTAAACGAGCAATAGAAATGACTGTAAACGTCCCGTAGAACAAACTGACAATGTGCAAAAGAATAGACTCTAGAGCTGCAGTAGTACAGACTGTAGATGAGCAAATGAACAGACTGTATATGAGTTTTAGAAAACACTGTAGACATGCATTTATAAAAGACTGTAGAGGTGCAGTAATACAGACTGTAGACAAGCATTAGAACAGACTGTAGAAGTGCAGTAGTACAGACTGTAGAGGTGCAGTTGAACAGACTGTAGACGTGCAGTTGAACAGACTTCAGAGCAGAATTAGTACAGACTGTAGATTGTATAACAGACTGACAATTAGAACAGATTGTAGATGTGCAGTAAAAATGACTGTAGACATGCAGTAGAATAGAATGCAGTAGAGCAATAGTACAGACTGTAAAATGGCATTAGATCAGACTGTAGACATGCAGTAGAACAGACTGTAGAGGTGCAGTTGTACAGACTGTAGATGAGCATTAGAACAGACTGTTGATGTGCAGTAGAAAAGACTGTAGACGTACAATAGAACAGACTGTAGATGAGCATTAGAACAGAATGTAGGCGTCCATTAGAACAGACTGTAGATGTGCAGTAGTAAAGACTAAAGACCTGCATAAGAATAGACTGTGGACGAGCATTAGAACAGACTGTAGATGTGCTTTAGTACAGACTGTAGAGGTGCAGTAATACAGACAGTAGACGAGCATTAGAAGAGACAGTAGAAGGGCAATAATAAATGTCGACATTCTGTACTACTGCACCTCAATAGTCTTTTCTACTGCACATCTACAGTCTGAAGTACTGCACTTCTACAGTCTGTTTTAATGCTTGTCTACAATCTATACAACTGCATCTCTACAGTCTGTTCTAAAGCATTTCTACAGTGTTTTCTAATACTCATATAGAGTATGTTCTAATGCTCATCTACAGTCTGTAGTAATGCACCTCTAGAGTCTATTCTTCTGCACATTGTCTGTTCTACTGGACGTTTACAGTAATTTCTAATGCTTGTCTACAGTCTGTTCTACTGCACAACTATTGTCTATTTTAATAATTGTCTACAGTCTCTTCTAATGCACATCTACAGTCTGTTCTAATGCACATCTACAGTCTGTTCAACTGCACCTCTACAGTCTGTTCTATTGCACGCCTACAGTCTGTTCTACTGCACGACTATAGTCTATTTTTAATAAACGTCTACAGTCTTTTCTAAAGCACATCTACAGTCTGTCCGACTGCAGGTATACAGTCTGTTCTAATAAACGTCTACATTCTGTTCTACTGCACATCTACAGTCTGTACTACTGCACTTCTACAGTCTGTATAATGCCTGCTTGCAGTCTGTATTACTGCACCTCAACAGTTTGTTCTACTGCACATCTACAGTCTGTTCTACTGCATGTCTACAGTCTGTTCTAATGCCAGTTTACAGTCTTTACTACTGCTCTACTGCAGTTTATTTTACTGCACGTCTACAGTCTGTTTTTCTGCACATCTACAATCTGTTCTAATTGTTAGTCTGTTCTACTGGACTTTACAGTCTGTTCTAATGCTCGCCCACCGCCTGTTCTAATGCAGGTCTTTAGTGTGTTCTACTGCTCGCCTACAGTCTGTTCTATTGTACGCCTTTAGTCTGTTCCAATGCACATCTACAGTCTGTTCAACTGCACGCCTACTGTCTGTTCAACTGCAGTAGTACAGACTGTAGAGGTGCAGTTGAACAGACTGTAGACGTGCAGTTGAACAGACTTCAGAGCAGAATTAGTACAGACTGTAGATTGTATAACAGACTGACAATTAGAACAGATTGTAGATGTGCAGTAAAAATGACTGTAGACATGCAGTAGAATAGAATGCAGTAGAGCAATAGTACAGACTGTAAAATGGCATTAGATCAGACTGTAGACATGCAGTAGAACAGACTGTAGAGGTGCAGTTGTACAGACTGTAGATGAGCATTAGAACAGACTGTTGATGTGCAGTAGAAAAGACTGTAGACGTACAATAGAACAGACTGTAGATGAGCATTAGAACAGAATGTAGGCGTCCATTAGAACAGACTGTAGATGTGCAGTAGTAAAGACTAAAGACCTGCATAAGAATAGACTGTGGACTGAGCATTAGAACAGACTGTAGATGTGCTTTAGTACAGACTGTAGAGGTGCAGTAATACAGACAGTAGACGAGCATTAGAAGAGACAGTAGAAGGGCAATAATAAATGTACATTCTGTACTACTGCACCTCAATAGTCTTTTCTACTGCACATCTACAGTCTGAAGTACCATCTCTACAGTCTGTTCTAAAGCATTTCTACAGTGTTTTCTAATACTCATATAGAGTATGTTCTAATGCTCATCTACAGTCTGTAGTAATGCACCTCTAGAGTCTATTCTTCTGCACATTGTCTGTTCTACTGGGGCTGATTTAGAACAAACTGTCTAATGCTTGTCTGTTCTACTGCAACTATTGTCTATTTTAATAATTGTCTACAGTCTCTTCTAATGCACATCTACAGTCTGTTTTAAAGCACATCTACAGTCTGTTCAACTGCACCTCTACAGTCTGTTCTATTGCACGTCTACAGTCTGTTCTACTGCGACTATAGTCTATTTTTAATAACGTCTACAGTCTTTTCTAAAGCACATCTACAGTCTGTCCGACTGCAGGTATACAGTCTGTTCTAATAAACGTCTACATTCTGTTCTACTGCACATCTACAGTCTGTACTACTGTGCCACTTCTACAGATCTGTATAATGCTCGTTTGCAGTCTGTATTACTGCACCTCAACAGTTTGTTCTACTGCACATCTACAGTCTGTTCTACTGCATGTCTACAGTCTGTTCTAATGCCAGTTTACAGTCTTTACTGCACATCTGTTCTAATTGTTAGTCTGTTCTACTGGACTTTACAGTCTGTTCTAATGCTCGTCCACCGTCTGTTCTAATGCAGGTCTTTAGTGTGTTCTACTGCTCGTCTACAGTCTGTTCTATTGTACGTCTTTAGTCTGTTCCAATGCACATCTACAGTCTGTTCAACTGCACGTCTACTGTCTGTTCAACTGCATCTCAACAGTCTGCTCTACTGCAGTCTGTTTTACTGCACGTTTACAGTCTGTTTTACTGCACATCTACTGTTATGTCAATTCAAGGTACAAGTTGTCCTGAGCACTCAGCCTATTTTACTCAAATTACTAAGAGCACTCCCAAACTGCAGGGGCAACCACGCATCAAAAGGTTATGGAACCAACTTCCAGGAAGTGCTCTTGGGACCATAATTACCAGCTGCATGGCAGTTGAAATGTTTGGTAAAAGCTCAGTTGACCATCTCACTTGTTCCTGAGGAAAAAGAAACTTTGACCACAGCTCCTGATTATCCAAGGACACAACTGGTAGGACAAAAGTGGACTGTGTGTTTGTTTGTGTTGAGTTAAGACTTTTGTATGATTATGTTTGCTTGGTTGTAATGTCCAATTTAAATCAAATAGTGAATACTTTATGTGAACATTACTCTAAGCATGTGTATTGTTTAAATTATATAAGTTTAATTAGAGACCATAGGTTAATTAAAATGACTGTTTGGTTTGACATTTACTATTTGAGGAAGTGGTATTGAGTTATTTGTGATTTATTTGCAACTAATTTCTGCTTTGGTTTGTATATTTTAAAGGTTATCAACCTATTCTGTTCCACCCGATCATCTTTAGGAAAAAAAGAAAAAGAAAGAACAGTTTTGAGTTGTCCTTTGCATTCATCAGAGATAAAGCAGTTTTCAAGTTTGGGCAGAGCTGTAGTCAGTTAAAAACACACAGAACTTGACATCTACAGTCTGTTCTAATGCAAGTCTACAGTCTGTACTACTGCTCATCTACAGTTTGTTTTACTGCACATCTACAATCTGTACAACTGCACCTCTACAGTCTGTTCTAATGCCAGTTTACAGTCTGTACTATTGCTCTAATGCAGTCTGTTCTACTGCATAACTACAGTCTGTTTTACTGCACATCTACAGTCTGTTCTAATGCACATCTACAGTCTTTTCTAATGCATGTCTACAGTCTGTTCTACTGCATGTTTACAGTCTGTTCTACAGCGCATCTTAAGTCTGTTCTACTGCACGTCTTCAGTCTGCTCTATTGCAAGTCTACAGTCTGTTTTACTGCACATCTACAGTCTGTTCTAATGCACATATACAGTCTGTTCCTATGCAAGTATACAGTATGTACTACTGCTCAACTACAGTCTGTTCTACTGCACGTCTACAGTCTGTTCTACTGCACCTCTACAGTCTGTTGTAAAGCATTTCTAGAGTATTTTCTAATACTCATATATAGTCTGTTCTAATGCTAGTCTATAGTCTGAACTACTGCACCTCTACAGTCTGTTCTAAAGCATGTCTAGAGTGTTTTCTAATACTCATATACAGTCTGTTCTAATGCGCTTACAGTCTGTACTAGTGCATCTCTACAGTCTATTCTTCTGCACATTGTCAGTCTGTTCTACTGACGTTTACAGTCTTTTCTAATACTCATATACAGTCTGTTCTAATGCTTGTAAAGACTGTAGACAAGCATTAGAACAGACTGTAAACGCCCAGTAGAAGAGACTGACAATGTGCAGAAGAATAGACTCTAGAGATGCAGTAGTACAGACTGTGGACGAGCATTAGAACAGACTGTAGATGTGCATTAGAACAGACTTTAGAAGTGCAGTAGTAGAGATTGTAGATGTGTAGTATAACAGACTGTAGACGTTTATAAGAACAGACTGTAGACGCAGTAGAACAGAGTATAGATGAGCAGTAGTACAGATTGTAGACTTACATTAGAACAGACTGTGGATGTGCAGTTAGAACAGACTGTAGATGTGCAGAAGAACAGACTGTAGACTGTAGGAATATGGTCTTATTAATTAATAATTAATATGAATATTAATTATGAAATTTAATAATTAATATTTTGCTTATCAAAATATTAATTTCTTTCGGGCACCACTCTAGTTTTGAACAGCTCCAGAGAAACTGTTTAGTCTAGTCTCATTAATCTAAAGGAAGTAAATTCTTCTCGTTTTGAAAATTAATGAATTAAACATTGAAACAGTAAATGTCTTTATGGGGTTTTATTAAAGATTATAAAAATTTAAACAGTGAATAATGACAGGAAATGACACAAAGGGATAATTATTGACACATGAATGGGTAAATCAAAGAACGATAAAACACTTTACTTTCAGAGGATTTTGTGAAACAAAAGAAAGTAGGCCTATTGATTATTAACTCTATTATTAGATGAGGGGCTGTTACGGAGCGCTTAAAGGGGTTCGATGACGGTTTCTGAGGCCAAGGCTGTTATGTTTAGACAGTTAGATGCCAAACTTGTGTAACTAACGTTTAGACTCACCCTGGGGGTCGTGATTGGTCTCAGATCTTAGCGACGAGGTCTAGAGGTTGTCCGAACCCTGTCGCAACCGATGACGCTTTGTCGCCCAGGATGGCCTGTTATTTCCACTCTCCAGAGGGGCTGCCGTGGCCCGGAGATTCAAAAGCGCCTCGTTACTGTCACAACTAGCCAAGCCTTTAGCATCAGCGCCGACACCGAGTAAAATTGAGTCTTTCAAAGTTAGAAGTCCACTGGAGAAGGTTTAGCGGCTGTGTTGCTGGCTTAAACTTGCTCGAGAAAGTTAGATTTTAGTCAAGCTAACTCTTTAGCAGGCAGGAAATCTTCAAAAATAAAAGCGAGGCAACTTCCTTTTGTTGGCAGGCTGGCAGGAAGTAAGCTACTTTGAACAGCTTTGTGAAGGAAACTTTATCGCGCAAGCTAAACTTGCAGGCTTTAAAGTACAAAGAAAATTTACTTACACGAGGTCCGAGCTTGTGAGAGGTTCGAGGCCTACGGCCCTGAACGGACAAGAGGTCCAGTGTGAAGAGGAGACGGAGAGTAGTGCAGAGAGAGCGTGTTTTTGACCAGCGGTCACTTTTAACACTTTTTGACAGGGTGTGTCTTACGGAGGAAGGCATTGCTTTGGGGGGGAGTTTAAATGTTTAAACTAAGTCTTAAACATTCCTTTTGTTTCACCCTATTTTCCTTGGTTTTCGTAAAACACACAAACACATTCGTACTTGCAGGATTATGCAAAGAAACATTTGTCAGACTTATTATAAAAACATATATTCATTACATTTTATTAACATAAAACGTAACTCTGTAGGAATGGAAGGAATTAGTTGACTTGTAAAACTCTGCATCCTGGAAACAAACAGTATAATTGTTAGTACATTCACAATCTATCTAAGTAATAAAATAACAAAATGTCCTTTAATGAAATAACACCAAATGTCCTTCTTGAGTGCAGAGTCATTTGTCCAGTTAAACCAAAAGGGGGTAGTGTTTGACCATGCCCGAACGACTATGATCAAAGACATTTTCAACTGTCAATCAGGATTAGAATAAAGTGTTCTCGAGAAAGCTGGATGGACACCTTATCTACAGGATTTACGGCTTTTGGACATGGCGCCTAGCAGTCTGTGATGTTCCATGTGTCACCTTTGACACGGTGCTGGGTAGAACGAAGTTCCAATTCTTATAAAAGCAAAACAAAGTCATTAATAAGTTTCCTGTCCTTGGCAAAACACGTTGGTGTCCTTTTATCTGAAAGAAAACGGGGTTAGCATGTCTTCTTCTCAAGATTTACATCCACGGCCTGTCTCTGGAGGCCGATGGTGAAACAACAGTTGTTAATCTTGAAGACCCTTAGTGAAACAGTTTGGAGGTCTGTAAGTGATTAAACAAATGTTATAATCCGTGTGGCGTTCTGGAGGCTGATCTGCTACAGTCCCCTTTCGACACGGCTGGTTTCACAAGTTTCCGTGTCGACATCCTTGCAGACCAGGGAGTAAGCCACACGTTAAACACATAGTTTGGCCATAACAGGTGTAATGATGCAAACGTGATTAAGGAAAAGTATACAAGTGTAAAGGGGCTTTACTTGGTTTGTATTATATCCGTTGCTAATGGAGATAGATTAAGTTTATCACTTAAAGAAGGACTTATTGTGAAATAAAGAAATGAGAGAGCTGTCTCATTTAGTTTGTTTAAAGTTTAGGAGGTGTTTATAATAAAAGAAAATATGTTAGGAGGATCATAACTTGGAGGGACTTTGCATGCATTTAGGGACAAGGATATACATAGTGATTATGTAAGGGACATAATGGTTATGCGTGATCCTTCAAAGAATTCTTCTCATTGCTCGGCTGTCCACTGAGGAGCTGATGTCTATGAGCGTGTCATTTATCAGCAAGGCGACCATTTGAGTGTGTGTATGGTCTACAGTTTGGTTTGGTTGGTTTTAGAGTCTCACTGTGAGTGTTTACCACTGACACAGTGTCTTTCGACGTTTTTTTAAACGCTTGGAGTTGCTGCTGTTACTCGAGACTTGTCTATTACAGTGGAAATGTTAGCGGTATTCGCCATGTGAGCACCCGAGGTTACGCAAGGTACACACAGCGGCGGTTGCAACGAGAATTGATTCATTGACAGGGAAAACCAGAGTTATCAGTTACAGTTATTGAATTACTCACAGTTACCACTGAAAGGTGAAAAGAGTTAGGAAATCAGAGTTAGAGGTTAGAGGTTAGTTGTTAGTGGTTACTGCGAGCTAAGGGATCCGTTTAAGACTACTTGGGAGCGTGAATGTCCCCTGTAGATCCCATGGGGTTTTGTGCAACTTTATCTGGTTGCAGTGTATCCACTTGAGAG
>JALDNG010001635.1:0-15000 GCA_024349245.1 Neodontobutis hainanensis
TGTAGGTGGGAGCACAACTCCAGTGCCCAAGGGCACAAGGGTCGTCTGTCCTCTTGGGAGTCCCCCTGGATACTTTAGACAATTCCCCAACATTCTGCTCTGCAGCCGAGGGATGTAGCTGTCGTCTTTGGCCGCCTTTACTGTGAGTGGACATGTTATACAATAACAGAACAATACTATTAGTATTATTATGTTGCTGTTTCATTGTGTTGATAATATGGCATAAATATTTCTTATTCACACATTCAGCTCTGGCCTATACTAACAAAACATACTCAGTGAGTAAAATAATGTTTTATGTTTAAGAGATAACTCTTGAGTCCAGTCTGTGACAGGGCCTTGTGCAGAACCTGATGGTATGACCTCTTTGTCAGAGCTTCGCACATCCAGAGGAGCCACTGGCATCTGCAGAGGGTCCACTCGTGCTCTCCATTGATGTATGGCAGTACGCCTTGCCACAAAGTTGCTCACAACTGTGAGACAAACAAATGTGATTTTTGTCACTATCAACAGACCAGTAAATTAGCATTAAGTGAATATATATGAACATCCAATGTCAGACATGTGACAGAGTTAGCATTAGATGGGCTGTGATAATTATTAAATTCTATATTACATCCTGGCTACATTTATAAAGTTGTCATGGTTTGCGTTATCTCTTTGCGTTAACGGAAGTAACGAAGAAAAGTGTTCCTGGCAAAGTGCAACCCCAAAATGCCACAGAGTTAGCATTACACATTTTGTCATTCCAAATAATTTGAAAAGCCAAGGCAGCAAATGTATCAGACTCATAAGCCTTTGAAGTCAAGGTCATAATTTAATCAGATTTCTCTCTCTACACTGGAGCGTGCACTACGTCACATCCTGGTTGATTTGACAAAACTGGACCGAATTCAGCACAATAAAATTACACTACAGGCTCATAGATACAACAGTTTTGAACAACTGAAGGTGTCATTTCTTTCATCTCATTATGGTTGGCTCATATATGGGCAAATAAAAACGTTAATTGAGCTTAAATTAACATATAGTCCTATTTAAGCACAAGACTCCTCCGCACCTGTCCACCGCTCTATCAGCTTCGCCAGTGACACCGAGCAGAGAATAGTAACCTGTTCTCATCTAATCCACAGCAGAGAGCAGACCTGATCACCCTTACAAAACACAAGTTAGTGATTCTAATATTGTTTAGGCTAGCAGAGAAGGCCTTGCTGGCCCTCACGGCCCACCACCATCTGGCTTTCAGCATCCCTTCTTTAAACAACGGAGCAGGTGGAACAGGTACAAAAAGACAGAGCTAAACACCTATTTTCCTTGTTCATTTGGTGACAGAAAATTTGTTGGTATGATATCAAATCTTACTATGCCCTACTATACAACCATTACTGTTCCAGATTCGGCCATACTGAATCTGACCGTACAGCTTGGTAGAAACAAAGTTTGATGGTAAATTCATGTACCATGCTAATGTTTCCTTCTCTTTCCTTCCATTTTAGTAAATGGCTCAAGAATCACCTGCAAGATGTGCCTTTCTTTGACTTGACCCTTCTGCTTTTACTCCTACATGGATCACAGATGGCTTAAATGTATTTCACATGATTTCACACATTATTTAAAAGGTTTCAATCCTTGCTTCATTTTAGTTTGTTTCTAATAATGCAGTCAGCATTGCTGTCTGTTTACAACTCGAGACAACACTTCTAGTCCTATAAGCTATAGCGTCTGTTTTGGACTCCTTTTACAATCCTCTTAGACCTAGTTACTGTCCAAACTCTGTGTGTGACACCACAGTCTTTTCTAATGAGATGCTTTGAGTCACCAGCATTTCTTCTATCACTCCTCAGGTTTCAGTTAAAACAAAACTATTGCTTATGTGTTTTAAAAATACATGCACACCGAATATAAGGGGCATGTAGATATCTCTTTACCTCACCTCTCTATTTAAGTACCAAAGTTATGTTCATTTTAAAAGCACTTTGATAACAGGATAGCAGCATTTGTTAATGTTTGAATCCACTGAATGGACACTACATTTGTGTTAGGCTGGAACATTGTCAGAGATTTCATACAAACTTAACAAGAATAACATCTCACTCACTAATCGGGGTTAGAATGGAAATTTCGTGTTGTCTTTTGTCTTTTCTGTTTTATTTGCTTTTTCTGTTTTGCTCAACCTGTTCGTGGGTTGAATGTGTCATTTCAGGGCCTAAAGCAAGCTGATGTGAAAATCTGTATGTATGTGAGAAGGAGGTTTCCATTGTGAATTGTTTCTCCAGCATGTTTATTTAATCTCACTTATACCCTTGTTGTGTGTGCAAATATTACTTGAGACCAGGAAGAACTAAAAAGCCATCAGTGGATTTTGATTGAGAGAAGCACACTCACTTTGTAAAAATGAAGAGAATGTGTATATAAACTCTGACATCTGTTTTGTCAAAATAAAGGGGAATATGAACCTTTTATTTGGTATTTTTATTTTGTATTCACATGATGTTCTACCAGCGGTGCCAGCTGTGAGGCGGGGTACATTAGTATTTGCTAGCTAATCTCACAACTCTTAAGAATTACATATGGACAGACAACCATGTAAAGTGGTGTCACGGGGTGTCCTATGTCCTTTTGTGAATTGTGTGTGAGGCCCCTTTAAGGCCAGAGGATATGTAGGTTTTAATTGGGTGACATCCTGACCCACCTTAGAAAAAGACACACGCCAATAGGAAGAGGGGGACTGAGTTCAAAAAGGGCCGACGGGAAGAAGCCAAGGAAGCCAAGAGAACGATGAGATGCGAGACGTGGAATGACGGTACAGGGGAAAGACTTACGGATAAACATAGACGAAGAAGCGGTACAACGCTCACTATCAGCTAAGTGAAGGAATGTGTACATAACTGCCCAGCGGAGATAAGAACTAGGTGTGTGTGTGTGTGTGTGTGTGTGTGTGTGTACAGCTCCGCCTCACCACTACGGGGGAAAAGCGGCCGTTGCCGAGACCAAAACAGGAGACCCTGCCACGCAGTACTGCTGCAGACCCGAGGTTGGAGGGAAGAAGCCGGGTACACCGCTGTAGAACTGCTAAGTAAAGCGCTGCATTATGTGTGGTTAACTGAGCCGGGGTTGTTTTGTGTGTATTTTAGCTCGTGCCAGCAATAGAGTGACCGGCGGGAGGACAGCTGGGGTCGCAGAGGCACAACGAAGGCGGAGGGTAGACTCAGAGAACTGGACTACGTATTCTATGTTTTTGGACACGAGAGGGTGCTAGGGTGTTGCCCAGTCCATCTGTGAACACAGGCCTTCTCTCACTCCTAAATGGACAGGAGGACTTTCTGTTCTTTTTTTTTTTTTTTAGCTAAGACTTTTTAACTTTGTTTTAATAAATCTATTGTAAACTGCTTCGGTGTCTGCTCTGTGTGGTACATTTTAGTGATCAAATAAGAACCTCAAACTGACCCAACAAATTGGCAGTTTGACAGTGGTATACAGGCTGGTCTTAAAGATGAACTAAGTAAGATTTGCGCAGCATGCATTATATGTATTTTGGTGTCTATTTTGTCATAACAGTTGAGTAGCCTAGGCCTTGTGAAACCATTCCGTACAAGTTTGGCTAAAGTTGACTCAAGAACGAGCTCTCTTTTGGTCTAACTGACGTTTTCTCTTTCTAGAATCTTTAAACAAATGTTTTCTCTGTCTTTTCGGTGGCTTCATCGTGACTGTTGATGAAATTAAGTGTATGCCATTTTGATATGATCTTAGTGATTCATATGTTCAGTTCTTAGTTCATCACTTATGGTAAGTAGTTGGGTGAAGCCATTTAATGTCAGTACATTTTATTGTGTTTATTCTTTTATTTTATTCTTCTTTTTAAATCATAATGACAACAGAAACTACCCAAATGACGCTTGTGACTTTGGCCTAATAACATGCACATAAGTTGACACAAACAAGTTTGAATGGCTACTAAAGGTAACCATCCTCACCTGTGATCTGTTTACAATCAAATATAAAAGGTCAGTGAGTTTCTGAGCCCCTCACAGACCCTTTGCATCTTTCACCCAGTGCTGCACTGATATTTTTGTATTCTGAGTCATGGGGAAAGCAAAAAAATTGTCAAAAAAGGTAATTGAACTGTATCAAATAGAAAAGACATAAAAATATATCTAAGGAATTGAGAATGCCAATCAGCAATGTTCAAACTATAATTAAGAAAATGGAAAATAAGGGATTCTGTTAAAACCAAACCAAGGTCAGGTAGACCAACAAATATTTCAGCCACAACTGCCAGGAAAATTGTTGAGGAAGCAAAGAAAAACTCACAAATAACTTAAAAAAAGTGATGTGGCTGTTTCAAGATGCACAATAAGGAGGCACTTGAAGAAAAAATGAGCAGCATGGTTGAGAAAGCCATTATTATGCAAATGCATAAAGCATCCCGCTTACAATACGCCAAACAGCACAGAGACAACCCTCAAAACTTTTGGAACAAAGTCATTTGTATTGATGAGACCAAAATATTAACTTTTGGCCCAAACCACAAACACATTTTGAGAGCTGTCAACAAGGCCTATGATAAAAGGTACACCATTCGTACTGTGAAACATGGAGGTGGATTGCTGATGTTTTGAGGATGTATGAACCTTAAAAGGCACAGGAAAAGATAAATGCAGCATGTTACCAGAAAATACTGGAAATTGCTCCCATCCGCCTGGAAGCTGTGCGTGAGATATTCTAACATGACAACAATCAAAAGCACAGGCCAAGTTAACCTGTCATTGGCTACAGCTACATAAAGTGAAGGTTCTGGACTGGCCATCTCAGTCTCCTGACCTCAATATCATTGAACCACTCTGGGGAGACCTCAAACAGACAATTCATGCAAAACAGCCTAAGAATTTTACAGGAACTGGAGGCTTTTTGCCAAAAAGAATTGGCAGCTTTTCCATCTGTTATGGGAATTGTAAGCTTATATAATATTATTATCTTATTATTATTATATTATTATACTATTATCTCATTATTAGTAGTGTTCATTCTGTTAATGTCATTCTGTTCATGTCATGACATATTACCACCCATCGCCTCCCAAACTCTGTGTGTCCTGCTGGATATAAAAACCCATGTATTGTTTAAAACTTTAAGCAAAACCTTCCATGTACCCTTGTTACCGTGTGTCTGTTTTGCTTCTCTTTACAAAGATTAAACCTGTCTATTAATTTTCAAATCATTTACTGTCTCCATCGTCTCCTCATTTATTCTGTAACAATAATTCTTATAACATTTGGGGGCTTGTCCAGGATATCAATATCTGCTGTTTCTCGTGCGGAGAGTGAAACTGAATGGAAGAAATGCACAAACAAGCATTTATTTGTAAGTCCCAAAACTGTATTTTTAAACAGTACGGGCCAGACCTTCACTCTGTTTGTGTGAGACGCGGTGACGATATCTGAAAAAAAAAAAGAGAAACGAGCAGAAAGACGATGACAGGAGAACAGAGACGTCTGGCTGCGGAAAGACTGGACTATTGGACTAAAGTCAGATAAAAAAAAAATTTAGTGTAATTGTGAACCAAAAAACTTCCGGGAGTAGTTTGGGATGCTTGCGGACGTTTAGTGGGCTGCATGTATTTACATCAACCGAACTGATGTGTTTCCATAAAGTTAGCAAACGTAGGAGGTCCTTAACGCTGAAATTCGAGACCCTGCCTGGTTTATGGTGAGATTTGAACAGGAATATGTTTAATCGAGACCCTGCTAAGTTTATGGTGAGAATAATTGCTTTGGAATTTGAGACCTGCCTGTGTGGTTTATAGTGAGAATTGAAGCTGATAAAAGTATGTGTTTTTATCGAGACCCTGCCTTTAGAGGTGCATGGTGAGATTTAAACTGGATGTTTGATGTTGATCTATGGTAAAATTAGCAGATTTTGCACTAGTTAAATAAGCATATATCCTAATACACCACATTCAAAGGTCTGGCCTAACTAATAATGTTGTTTTAATGGTTTAATGGTGCGTTCTACGAACGGAAAGCTCGAGCTGACTCGTAATCGAGACCCTGTCAAATCCTATGGTGAATGGTGAGATTGTGAAGTCACATGACGATATAGTAAAAAAGCTGGCCTGTGGAGAATTGTTCAATAGAAAAAAAAGTTTAAGTGGCTTTTGATAAAGTTTGGCTTTTTCTGAAAGTTTGGCTTTTGAGGAAATTTGGTTAGCTAACCTTGTGATAAGTTAATGCAACAGAGTGACTCAGGGAATCTGATCCATCTGAGAAAAAATAGCAAGCGAGATATGGATTTACATAAATTACAAATACCTGAATGCAAGGATTTGAAAATCTAACTATTGTGACATATTTGAACTGTTGATTGATCCTTAATCTGATCCATCTGAATAAGTAGAAAAAGTTTAGAAGTGATCACTGCGAGAGACGTAGTGAGAAGAAAAGAGTGAGGGGCTTATACTGAGAATAATATAATGTTGACCTAAAGTTCAAAGTTGTGTGTCATAATTAATGTTGTATGAATGGGCCATTATTGAATGGAGAATGTCTAAGGTCTAATAATGTGAACCAGAACAAAGATTTAACGATTTTGCGTGTAGAAAACGTTTGAAGACTGAGTTGAAAGTGGCGATTTCAGCAAACACCAGAAAGAAAAATAGCTTATGGAAGATATTTTTCTAGGCTTACTGTGGAACAGAGATTTTGAAAGAAGTGCACACATGTACTTCAAAACACTAATCATTTGTATTTTTATAAATGTGTCCTGTGAGATTTTTAGGTCTCGGCCTCTTCCGCTCGACACCAGTGCTCCCCAAACTTCCTCTGCACTCCCCCCACACCTCTGCTCCCTTTTGGCTGAGAGAAGCTGCAGACAGACAGCTGCAACACATGCAGTAAGATAAACAAATCCAGACAAATGTTTATTTTAAACTGTATCTATTGAGATAGACCAAAGAGGAATTTGACCAGTTTATATTATGAAATGTGAACCTAATTCATTGTAATGTATTTTTCCCGAGAAAAAATGCACCATTGCCATGGTTGCCATGGAGACCAGGAGCGAGGTGGTGGGGAGGGGCAGACGAAGGGGCACTGAAGGAACAGGAGAGGCCAACACTACAGGCCGACACTGGGTCCAGACGAGATAAGGACCTTTGACTAACAGGTCAGGAACATAAACCCACGTTTGTGTTCACACGCAAACACATAGACACAGAAGCACGTACACACACATAAACACACACAGACAAACACAAACACAGACCACATGAGGTACATCTACAGAAGGTGGATGTGCTTTTGAATTATGATAATGTTATAAATAGTCTGTCCTTTTGATCAGGATTGATTTTTTGTTGAACTTTAAAGGTGTTCATGGAGAACACTAAGTAAATCTTTTGGAACCTAAAGATAAAAGATTAAAGCTTAGCATTGTTTTAAAGTAACATTACTGACTATTACTGAGTGCAATGTTGGTGAATCTGAATAAATAAACGTTGATTTGACTTTACACAAGTTTCTGTTTAACATTGACTGAAGGGAACTCTTTATGTAGAGTCTGATGCAAAATTAGTGGAAACGTGAATGAGGTATGGATAAATGTTTTAAATATGCTGCGGTTAAAATTAATATGGAAAAGATGCAAAAACGAAATGGTTTATTGTATTAATTGAACACCTGCTGGTAAAACTGAGTATTATTTATTATATATATTATTAAAGTAAATACATAAAAATTTACACAGAGCTTTGTTGATTTTATATAACAATCTTTCCTTTTAACAATGGTGATGGTGTTTTGGAGGAAAGCCATGTGAACAGAGGCTTTGTGGTGTGTTCAAGCAGCTGAGAGAGGCTGTCCTGTTACAAGGTTAACCCCAGAGGAAGGGGTCTGTCCCAAGAGGGTTTTTTTTTTTTTTTAAAGGAATTTATTTCTAAAGGAATTAATTTGAAGTGATTGAATACTATTCCGGGAATTTTCTAATTAGATTGTGAATTTAAAGTTTTTAGCTAAAAGTTTGTGACAATAGATCATGAGAAACTAGTTCTGATCTAAAACTATTTATGTTTGCATCAGCTGAATAAAATTTTAATATGATTGTGGCTGATACCACTTACAGTTACAGGTAAAGACCTACAACTAATGGTAACTAAAATTAAAACTGAACTGAACAAAATTAAGTTTAAATATAACAGAAACAACAGTGATGCTATTTGGAAAACATAAAGAAGACGAATAATTAGAGATGATAATTGATGGACTGAAATTTTTAAATTTGTGATTTTATGTTTATTTTTTATTCTTATTTTTGTTTTGAGACATGGTTTTCCCAAATCTCAAAAAGAGAGGGAGATGAAGATTTAAACTAGCTGTATTAAAGTCATGAGGTGCCATAACAACAGTGTTTAATACAGTAAAAGATGAGTTTAAATTAAAAATAAAGAAAGAAAGAAGGTTGAGATGACCGTTCTGGAGAAGCACTGTTTGGTCTGATTGAGCCAAACCTTTCAGCTTAAAGTAGATTTCCAGCAGAGCATATCTGTGGAAACAGGGTTTATCTGCTGTTTAATGTTTATGGTTTAATTTTTAAGAGCTTTTATGGTTTCTGTCAGGTTTCATGTCTGTTATTGTCTGTTTTATTTGGTTGAGTATTTGTCTTAGTTTTGTACTGATTTGTTCTTTGTAAGTGTATCTGATATTGTTTCAAGTCTGTATTTTAGTTCATGGGTTTTATTTTGATATGTCTTGCCCTTGTCTCTGTCTTAGATTGACTTCCTGCCTTGTGTCGTTCCCTCCTGTGTGATTACCTGCTCCGCCCTAATTTGTTTCACCTGTCCCTTGTTGTCTGTGTCTATTTATGCATGTTTGCGCTTCCCCTCAGTGCCAGGTCATTGTCTCCTGTACCTGTAAGGCTTGGCTGAGTTCCTCATGAGGGTTTGGTAGAATTCCTAGTCTGTTTTTGTATATGTTACCTTGAGATTCTTTACCTGTGTTTTCAGTGTAATTTTGGTTTTTGGGTTTTGTGTACGCTCTGACCTTTGCCTTGGTTATTTTGAATTCCTGGAGGTTCTTTTGGTTATTTTATCCTTAAATAAATTTTAGTTAACTGTTATACCTGCTTCTGTGGGTTTGCATTGGAGTCTTCCTACTCCTGTTGTGGGAAGAGCAAATCGGGCACCCCCCAAATAAATTTTATTTCATATTATTTTAGTTAAAGAGACAAATACTGTGTAGAGTTCAAGATGTGCATTAGTATAGTTCCTATGCCATACCACAAGGGGGAGCCCCATAACCAATGTAACCAGCGCATCTGCTCAAAGGAGATAAAGGACTTCTACAGAAAAAGCAGAAAGCATGGCAGATGCATGTAGTGAGAAATGTTTCTCCTGTTACAGGTAAAGTGGTTAAGTAAAACGTTAAGTTGGGAACGTGGGACATTGCTAAAATGAGAGTGGGACAGTTTAGGCCGATTTTGCCCTCTGTGATTATTTTTGAAGACTGGTTATTTTGAAGTTCTTGCTTTGTTAGTTATTGCAGGCATGCTAGCACTTACCGGGTATGACCAGCGAGGTCCGAAATGATATTATATACTTTTGCTAATCAAAATGTCATAGTGGACACATGCACAGTTATGTCATATGCAATTGTAGTATTTATTTGTATTTTATTTTAAGTTTGTATTTTTGGCTATATTACACATTGAAAAGGAGAAACAGGACTGCAGTAGAAAAAGCAGAAAGCACGGCAGATGCATGTAGTGAGAAATGTTTCTCCTGTTACAGGTGAAGTGCTAACGGGAAATAAATTAAGCTAAAACAATAATTCAAGCCTCATCATTCAAATGTGCAACACTGGGCCATTGGCCGTGTCATTTTCGTATGATGAAAGCCTGGGAGGCACTTTCTTTGGGTCTAATAATGTCAGAAAAGTTCTGATTTGTTTGTTCTTTATTGGGATGGAAGCCAACCACAACAAGTACCAGTTCGGAAAAGAAGCTATGACAATTAATATAGCCACCAGTAAGAGCTAATAACATAGTTCTTTGAACTTATAGTCATCTTGGTTTACACCTAGGAGTACACCTGTGAGCAGGGCTAGTGACAGGAGTCACAGGACGTCCTGTAACATCACTCTGAACTTGGCAAACGTAGAGATCAGGTGCAGTGCAAAGCAGAAGTCTGGAGGTTTTGTGAGAAATGTATGCAAGACCATTAGACCAGCACTGCCCGATGACAGGAAACATGCGTCCTTAAAGGATCCTCGTTTTATTTGTTCACATACAATGTAACAGAGATGTGAGTAGAAAATCACACCTTAGGAGCCAACAGCAGTTCTATTTCATCCCTTCTGACCGCCAGAGGCGGTGCTTCAAGCACTGGATGATCATCCTTGCGCACTCGCAGGTCGAGAATTAATAACAACAAAGTCACCTGTGACCTCCCGGTGACCCACGTGAGGCTATATAGTGAGGTACATGTGTGGGTATTGTAGCATGCTACTGCTAATACTACTAATTTTGTTCTGATTCGCCGCTTGTTGCCTGTAGCCCGCGACTGCTCTTCAGTCGGGGTCACGAGTGTTTCTCGCCCTCCTGGGGCTGCACAAGCTGCGTCTGAACCAACGTTGGAGGTAAAGCTGATTGTTTTCGACAATTGGTGAGTTATTTCGCCGTGCTTGAGCTCGATAGATTTAATTTGAGTGTTGCATGTTAGTGGCTGCGTTCAGCCTAATTTATTATTAAGGCTTAGTAGAGCCGCATTCGGTTATCTACACTGCTGATTGAATACACAGCCACGTTGGCTGCTTCCTTATTTGTTTATCATTATTGTTGAATAGCCGCGTCCGGCTTTCATTCAAATTGTTTAATTGACACATAACGCGGTCACTAGTGGTGTTCTCTGCTCGACCTGACCCATAGGCACCCCTTTTCACTTTTTCACTGCAGGCGTGCCAGTTTATTCCGTGCGGAGTCGCTAGTGGCGTTTTCGGCTCGACCCAGCTCCTGGTGACTTAAAACTATCGTGAAAAAAAAAAAAAAAAAAATGATGCTGGAGTCCCGTGGTTGTCGGTCCTGCATGACTCAGCTGGAACCAGACTGTGGGCATGATTTGTGTCCCTCGTGTCTCGGGGAGGAACTGCTAACGGCAGGTCAGCCTGGGGGGCACAAGCGTCCAGCTGCTGGGACTTGTGACCCTCCTCGGAAAAGGACCAGGAAAGGGCACGGAGGACGGTTGGCTGCACAGGTGGATACACTGCAGTCCGAACTCGCCCAAATGAAAGCCCTTATTAATAGCCTCCAGGCAGATCCCGGCCCTACGGTGGCGGCCCATCAGGGTCACACTATTGAAACCCCGGTGTGCGATGATTCCATATCCCTGGCGGCCTCGGACACCCTGTTTCATCAGGGATTTGGCGATTTGAGTCTGAAGAGTTCTGAGTCGGGGTCTATGCCCTCTACTGGTTCGCAGAGCGGGGGAGGGGAATCTGTCATCCCCGCAATATGTACATCGTTGACGCGCTTGGGGTTGGAGGTCCCACCGGCGGAGGCTGCTCCTTCCAGTGCGTTCTTTCGTAGCGCGTCGGCGACGTCCCACTTTATGGTTCCTCCGTCGGAGGAATATGTGAGGGAACTGCATGCCTGCTGGGCTGACACCAAGGTTTTTTCAAGGCCTACCTCTGATGGTAGGGCTTTGGCTGCTATGCAAGACGCTCAGAGGTTTGGCCTAAGCCATATGCCGGCGGTAGAGCCGGCCAATGCGTCACTTATTGTCCATCCTGAGGAGACACTAAGGACAAATGCCCGGTGCCCACGACCGCAGTGCCGGGTTACGGCCGATCTGCTCTGTAAGGTGTACAACATGGGGGCTCGCATGGGCCGCATTGGGAACTCCTTATCGCATTTAATGCTGGGCCTTGCCTCGTCACTGGAGGCTGTTCCGGTAGATCAGCCTACGCAGGGACTGGTGGATGTCGCTTTACAAGCATTCGCCCTCCAGTCGAGAGAACTTGGTCGTCTGCTGTCGACCTTAGTTCAAACTAGGCGCCAGGTTTGGTTGGCGCAATCTCCTTTAGCGGAGACCTGTAGGAGGGCTTTGAGAAGCCTTCCTGTTCTCCCAGGGGAGTTGTTTGGTTTGGCCGCGTTGGAGGCCTTAGAGCGCACGGCTCAGGCTAGCCGCACGAGACAGCAGCTGGTGGGCCTTTATAGACGTGCACCCCGCCATAGGGCGCCGGTTGCCCCACCAACTGCTTCTCATAGATATTCAACGCCACGACACTCTTTTGCGGCACCCAGCAGCTCGGAGGTAAGACCGTTTCCAAGGGCCAGAGCCCAGGAATCTCGTGCTCCAAGGGCTGCGCAGCCCGGTCGCCGCCCCCCCCAGACCCTCAGGGCACCAGGGGGGCCCCAGGTGAGGCTTTGATGCCGGATACTTGGGTTGTGGCCACTTTGTCTCGGGGGTATCGCCTCCAGTTCCACCGCCGGCCACCTGTTCCTGGTCGAGTCAAGATGACTGTGATCCAGGACCCGATCAAAGCACAGGCACTGACTCGGGAAATTGGCACCCTGCTGGACATAGGTGCTATAGTTCCCGTGGACCCCCTAGTAGATCCAGGGGGATTTTATTCCTGTTATTTTTTTAGTACCGAAGAATACGGGTGGTTTGCGCCCAGTTTTGGACCTCAGGGGTCTGAATACGTTTTTTAAAGGTTCTCACATTCAAGATGTTGGGTGTCAGACAGGTTCTTCAGGCAATTCACCCAGGAGACTGGTTCACGTCCATAGACCTAAAGGACGCCTATTTTCATGTCGCTATTGCGCCGCAACATTGGCGATTTCTCCGCTTCGCTTTTCAGAAGAAGCACTTCCAGTTTCGAGTCCTCCCATTCTGTCTCTCTCTGTCTCCTCGGGTTTTCACAAGGTGCGTGGCGGCAGCGCTGTCCCCTCTGCAGGTTCAGGGGTTGAGGATCCTGCCCTATCTCGACGATTGGCTTATCTGCGCTCCCACCCGCGAGCAGGCAGTTCAGGATACACAGACAATGCTCAGGCACGTGTCATGTCTGGGACTACGGGTGAACTTGGCAAAGAGTTGTGTGGCGCCGTCACAGGTGGGCACTTTTCTTGGGGTAGTGCTCGACTCGAGGGCAATGATGGCACGCCCTTCACCCCAGCGTATCGGGGACATTCTGGATATGCTCCCAAACTTTCGACGCGGGAGATCTCATCCCTACGCCGAATTTCTCAGGCTCCTGGGCAAGCTGACTGCTGCTGCAACTGTGACTCCCCTGGGGCTGCTTTCCTTGCGACCCCTTCAAAGATGGCTCAACAGCCTGCGCTTGGACCCCGCATGTCATGCTCACAGACGGCGGCGGGTGCTAGTCTCTCCCAGTGCATGAGGTCTCTCTCGGTGGAGGAACGAGACCTTTATGCTGGAGGGTGTCCTCTGGGTCCTCTTCCTCCCGAAGGGAAATTGTGCACACGGATGCATCCCTATTGGGTTGGGGCGCAACTTGGCAAGGACGGGTGGCTCAGGGGGTGTGGTCCCTACGCCAGAGCAAGCGTCATATCAATGTACTGGAGCTCTTGGCCGTTCAACTTGCTTTGAACCAATTTCTCCCATTTCTGCGAGGGCGACATGTGATGGTGAGGTCCGACAATACTGCTGTGGTTTTCCACATAAACCACCAGGGCGGCACCAAGTCGAAGAGCCTATTAAGGGTAGCTCAGCGGATCCTGCACTGGGCGGCACCACTTTTTGCCAGTCTGAGGGCAGTGCACATTCCCGGGGTGCGGAAAGAGTCAGACGATTTTCTGTCCCGCCGGAGGCCAGTGGCGGGAGACTGGAGGCTTCACCCGGCGGTGGTGGAACACATTTGGAGGCTCTACGGCAAGGCGGAGGTGGATGTCTTCACCACTCAGGAGTCCACCGACTGCCCTCTTTGGTTTTCGATGGTGGACAACACTGGCCTTCTGGGTCAAGATGCACTCGCCCACGACTGGCCCAGAGCGCTCCTCTATGCGTTCCCTCCATTTCCTCTGAGGAAATGGAGGGAACGACAGAGGAGCCGTCTCTCCTGGTGGCTCCGTTCTGGCCAGCGAGGACCTGGTTTCCTCTGCTGTGCAAGCTTTGCTGCGGCTCTCCGAGGCGCCTCCCCCCCAGGAGGGACCTCCTGTCGCAGCTGGGGGGACGGCTCCTGCACCCCGACCCCACTCGGCTGAAGCTCTGGGTGTGGCCCCTGCAGGGCCCGGCTTAACATTCTCTGATTATGCCGGGGAAATTGGGCACACCATAAGTAATGCACGTGCTCCATCTACTCGCCTGTTGTATTCCTACAAGTGGAAACTGTTTGACGCATGGTGTCGCGACAAGGGCTGTGATCCGGTGTGTTGCTCGGTGTCAACGTTGCTTGCTTTTTTGCAAGGGCAGCTCAGTCGCGGACGTTCACCATCTACACTAAAGGTATCGTGGCTGCCATCTCCTGTTGGCACGAAGGATGGGATGGGTATACAGTGGGTCGTAACAGAAATGTCTCACTGTTTCTGAAGGGTGCTCGGCGTTTGCATCCCGCTGGCCGTCCTAAGGTCGGCGTGTGATCTTTCCCTGGTTCTTGAGGCCCTTCGGGCCCCATTTGAGCCCCTTACATGTGTGGGTCTCAAGTGGCTCTCAATGAAGACAGCGTTTCTTCTGGCGATGGCATCGGCAAAAGAGTGAGTGAACTCCATGCTTTGTCTATTGAGGAGTCTTGTTGCCATTGGCATCCTGACGGGTCAGGGGTTTCCTGTGGCCTAATGCAACTTTTGTTCGAAGGTGACGCTGGGTGTGTCACTCACCCAGGCGCTACAATTGGCACGTTTTGAAGCTGGGGCTCCTTCAGAGTCCCTTTGTCCTGTCCGTGCTCGAGGCCTATATACGCTCCATGGCGTCAATATGTTCGTTTGCTTTGCCGGCCCACGTAAAGGTCAGGCTCTCTCAAAGCAACGTCTCGCACACTGGATAGTGGAGGTTAT
>JALDNG010001635.1:20000-65847 GCA_024349245.1 Neodontobutis hainanensis
ATTCCTGTCCTTCAAGATGGCTAAAGAAGTTATGGGTAAAGCTGAATCAACAACGTTATCTCACGGAATTTATGGCTTTTAGACATTGTGCCTATAGCGTGTGGATCTCTCCGTGGGTCCTTTTGACCTGGTTGGTCTTTGGTGCTGGTTGGACCTAGGTCAGGCTTTTATGAAAACAAACAAAATCGTTAATTATAAGTCCTGAAGACTGGTTCAGTCTTATCCAAGCAAGAAACATCTGTGAATAGTTAAAAAGGACACGTTGCATCTCCTGTTGGTAAGATTTAGGTGTTAGTCCAAACTCCTGCTTGCTGGTGGCATCTGGAAATGATAAGTGTGGGGGTTGAGGACCGATCTGCTACAGGCCGTATGGTTCATTTACGTTATTATGCTTAAGAGAATTGATTTTAATCATTATGAATGTGCATATCTTACTCCTGTTTATGTTTCTTTTCGTTATAGGGTCAGCAACTGGATAGGCAGCGTCAGGCCGGAGCTCTTGAGTTTGATGGGATGACCAGCTTAACCTCCAGTACCTTTTTCTTCATTCATTTGGAGTGATATGTTTTTGATTGATACACATATTATTGAGTTTAAACGATCAGTATAGTAATCCCTGGTGATTTTTCTGAATTGTTGTAATCTGTTGTATTGTTTTATAGTTTAGGCCTTGTTTGTGAACTGCCGCCTTGGCAGAGGCGTGTCAGAAGGTCTTTTTCCCAGCCATAGGTCATTTACCAATGGGTCAAATGTACTTAGGCTGGGTCAGCTGCATGCCAGGTTTTCGCTTCTGACAGAGTACAATTCACATCAAGGTGGGTTTTTTTGATTTATGCCATGTCAGCCATAAACAGGGGGATATGTTATGGGAATTGTAAGCTTATATAATATTATCTTATTAATATTATAATAATATTATTATTATACTATTATCTTATTAGTGCTGTTCATTCTGTTCATGTCATGACATATTACCACCCATCTACGTTATGAGAAATGTGGAGGCGGCAACCGTCATCGCCTCCCAAACTCTGTGTGTCCTGCTGGATATAAAAACCCATGTATTGTTTAAAACTTTAAGCAAAACCTTCCATGTACCCTTGTTACTGTGTGTCTGTTTTGCTTCTCTTTGCAAAGATTAAACCTGTCTATTATTTTCAAATCATTTACTGTCTCCATCGTCTGCTCATTTAATCTGTAACAAAAATTCTTATAACAGAAAAATGAGCCTCATCCACAACTACCACAAAAAACTTTAAGCTGTCATTGATGTTAAAGGTGGCATTACATGATATTAAGAACTGGGATGTGTAAACTTTTATCAGGGTCATTTGGGTAGTTCCTGTTATTATGATTTAAAAGAGTAAACATAACTGCTTGACAATAAATGGCTTCACCCAACCACTAACTAGGAGTGAAAAGAAATTGTGTTGTTCATATTCTCTTAAAAATGTCACATAAAAATTCAATTCTGCACAGCTGTAGATTTAATGATTATATAGCTGTTATAAGAATTTTAATTCTTATGTTTAGAGTTACTGGGGGCTTATAGTTCTCTTCAGGTCATGTCAAATTCATGTCATGTCCTTCGCTCTAATCCAAGCAGGAAGTAGACATAACAAGACTGAGACATGGCTTGTCACGGGACTTCTGCTCCTGGACCATTGTGAACGCCTCTCACCAAGGACGTCACTGTGTTGTATATAATGCCATGTTATGTTTACATCTGCGAGCAAACCTGCATCTGTACCCTTGTTACTATATGTCTGCTTTGCTCATCCTTGCAAGGATTAAAACCTGACCATTGCTTGTTAAATTATAATCGGTCTCCGTGTCTCTCTGGTTAAATATATGGATATAAAATATTCCTATAACATTTGGGGCTCGTCCGGGATATCAATACCTGATGTTTCTCATGCAGAAAAGTGAAACTGAGCGTGCACGGGGAAATGCACAAAGCATTTCTCTGTAAGTCCCGAGACTATTGTTTTTAAATAGTACGGGCCAGACCTTCACTATCTGTGTGTGAGACTCAGTGACGATATCTGAACAAAGAGAGGAAAAGAGAGGAGACATTCAAAGACGTTCGGCTGAGGAACAACTGGACTATTGGAATTTTTGATTCAGGTAAACAGCTGTTTAATTTATTTTTGTGTGAATGGTGAATGGAACGAACAAACCTTCCGGAAGTAGTGGTTTGGGTTACTTCTGCTGGTTCGGTGGTTACATGTGTTTATCTGAGAATATTTACATGTGATTATCATAACGGTAGAAGAACGCTGGACGCTGTCCGTCCTGAGGGGCGGAGGGAAAAAGCGTGTGTTTTGTGTCAAGACCTTACTGTATAAGTGTAAGTGAGGCCATAACGGGACAAGTTTGATGTTGATCGGTGTTAAAGACTGTAGTCTTGCTGGATTGTAAGCTGTCTAGATACCTTGTGCTCTGTAAGTTTTTACGGGGTCTTTGAATCTGACTCCCACAAATGATCACGTGCGAGCTCTACGGTATAGAGAAGATGCCTGATTACAATAAGGAGTATGTGGTCTGGATGTGGCTGGTCCAGTTGAAGGCAAGATTTGATACAGATCAACAACACGGGTCCTAACGCGCCGCCAACTCATTAGGCTGGCCTTACCTATGGCGTCGGTCAAAGGTGTGTTGGACAAACAGGTAACTCGAGTATGGACTATTATCGAGATTCTTAGCCTAACACCTTTAAGTGAGATACATAGGTCCAAGTCTATGAGACTTGGTAAAGCAGGCCTGCAGAGAATTGTTCACTGTGTGACGCAGTGAGATAAAGCCTACAGAAGTAAGTGGCTTTAATGAAGTTTATCTAACCTGAAGGGTTAGTGAGTAAAGTCTGAGTAAAAAGTCTGAGTAAAAGTGTGGTTGAGAGAGTGATTGTGATGCGACTGTGGATTGAATGCAGTTGATTTTATAAAGAAGTTGATTCAGTCTGAATAATGAGAACTAACATCAGTCAGCCTGAATGTAAAAAAGAATTAACTTGAAGCTTAAGTTAAGATAAGTTAATGTGACTCAGAGAATCTGATCCATCTGAGGAAAAATAGCAAGTAAGAAATACGTATTTCTGTATTTATGTAAATTACAAATACCTGCATGCAAGGAGTTAATTAGAAAAATAGTAACAGGAAATCTAACATTGTGACAATTGTACGGTTGGTTTAACTTTATTTTGATCCATCTGAATAAGAAGAAAAGCCTACGAGAGTGAGGGGCTTATACTTTTGAGAATACTATAATGTATAATGTTAACCTAAAGTTAAAAGCAGTTAAAAGAAGTGTGTATTAGGATTAATGTTGTATGAATGGGTGCCATTGTTGAATGTCTAATGTCTAAGAATGTGAACATTAACAAAGGGTTAATGGTTTTGTAGAAAAAGTTTGAGAACTGAGTTGAAAGTGGTGATTTAAACAATTACGAGAAAGAAAAATAGCTTAAAAATAGCTTATGGAAGATATTTTCCTAGGCTTCCGGTGTATCAGAGAAAAAAAAAAAAAAGGGGAGAAGCCATTTTGTGAAAAGAAAAATGAGTTTTTAAAAAGGAAGGTACACATGGACTTCAAAACACTAATCATTTGTATTTTTTTTTTATGTCCTGTGAGATTTTTAGGTCTCGGCCTCTCCGCTCAAACCAGTGCACCTCAAACTTCCTCTGCCCTCTCCCACACACCTGCTCCTGTCGGCTGAGACGCTGCAGAAAGACAGCAGCAAAACAAACGGTAATATAAACGTATTCCAGACAAATGTTTATCTGTATTTATTTTAAACTGTATTTATGAGAGAGACCAAAGAGGAATTTGTAAATTAAAGTTGTAAATTGTGCGAAACTTGACCTTAATGTGAATGTAATGTGTTTTCCGAGGAAAATGCACCATGGTTGCCATGGAGACCGGCAGCGGGGCTGTGGTGGGCGTGGCAGAGGAGAGGGCACTGAGAACAGGAGAGGAGGCCGACACTGGGTCCAGACAAGAGAAGGACCTTTGACTGACCCTTGAACAGGTCAGGAACATAAACACATATGCACACAAACAGACATCTACAGAAGGTAAATGTGCTTTTGAATGTGCTTTTGAATTATGAGAAAAGTTTATAAATAGTCTGTTAAAGAACAGATATTGTATTACGTTTGTGTGACACAGCAGAGAGGAGATTAAAGATTTGACGACATATATATTTTGTTCCAAATGTTTCCTCCTGTGAGCCTTTGGGTCTCCGCCGACCTCGACAGCAGCATGCCGTCCCACGACTGTCCAAACCCCGCCACACTCCTGTGGCCCAGCCGCTGCACCAAGGCCTGAAGGGGTCTGCCCAATGCGCAGCGGTCGGACACAGAAGCGGTAAGATACAGTGAATTTAACAAAAGAAAGAGGCTTTTCTCAATGACACAAAGCCTGAAATGAAAACTGATTATGTTGTTTTCTCCGAGGAAAATGCACAAATTCCTATGGTCACCGGAGCAGGCTGGGCCGGGATTGGAGGTGGTGGGGTGCAGCGTGACGAGGAGCGGAGCGAAGTGTGGAGGCCCAGACCCAGGCCACAGCAGGAGCAACACTGAGCAAGTATTGATTAGTATTTTGAAAAACAATGGTATGTATCTATTAGTACAAGAACTAATAGAGGTCCTTGATTTCAGTGTGGTTCAAAAACATGATATAACGTTTATGAAAATGTTCACTTTGTAATCAGACAGGGTATCCGGATCCTTAAAAAGTCTTTAAAGGTATTAAATTCCATAATGTAAAAATAAGGTCTTAATTAGCATTAATAAGTCTTAAATCAATGTTTCAAAGGTCTTAAAAATGAACCGACAACATAAAGAACGTTTTATTTTAATTTTAAAATAATGAAACGTTACGTCTTTGTCACGCAGAACAAAATAGGCGGAACCGACCAACTAACAAATTATACTAGTGCTGCAACGACGTGCGTAAAATGCGTTGTGGCGTCACATTCTTTAAATTCATCTTGCGTAATGGCGGCTTGTGCTCCTGGGAATGGAGAAAGTTCTATTCTATCACAATAACCCAGACCATGATTATCAGAGGTATGGTAATACTTTAAACAGAGGCCAAATAAAATGATCCTTAACCCTTCTAAGTCGAAAAATTGCGACAAGCAACTTAACTGGTAGAAACTATTTCCGGTTTATGTGCTAAATTATGTTTCCACTCCCTCAGACACCCTGTACTTTGTTTCTAGTCCACTATTACCATGTGTTGCCATTAAACTCTTTCGTAAAAGAAGACCTCAAACTCGCGTCTCAGTGGGCGTGTCAGGAGTCGGACTGGCTGAGTGGAAGCCAGCCGGTCAGCGGCTGCGCTGCTCGTGCTTTTCTCAGTGTACATAAAGCACACTTTCGGTCAGGAATAATGCTGCTTCTATTGACAGCTGTTTGGGACAAATACGTGTTGTCCTGACACTTTACCCAGTAGAGGAGGGAGAGGCAGGGGTAAACACAGTCAGCACAAATGCACTAATCAAAGCAGTGATTGTAATAAAAGTGATGTGTGCTGTGCCTTATGAGAGGTCCCACACTCTAAAAACGACTAACTTTGCCATTTGGATAAAAACAGATAAAGTTACTGCAACCAAACACTTACAGGACATGTGTATATTTCATACATTTTACTATAGTTATGGTATTTTAGAATTTGTAGTTGTCCTGTAGTTTACTAATTTTGCTTTACAAGTTACTGTTGTTAATAATTTCATTTCAGATAAAGACAAAAAAAAGAAAAATATATGTTTATTAGTCCGTATGTACCGTAAATAACAATCGCCAATATATAAAGCCATGGTATGCAAATTAGATGCATTTTTGTTTACTTTTAGGACAAACAAATAAAATAAAATAAAACATAATTATGTGATTAATAACACATTATCTCCTTAGTTTAAAATAGTTTTAAATGCTTTCTTTTTAATTTTATAATAAAATTACAAATTCATAACACTCTCTGAAAAACAATTAATTAATCAAAGTAATCACATTATAATAATCACATTCAGTTCATTTAAAAATATGCATATTTACTATCCTCTTTAAAATACATTACAGTTTATTAATCTAGTGTTCTTTTTAATACAGTTTATAATAAGAAATACAATAAAAAATAATTGTTAGATTATGTTTGTGAAGGTTCTCAGTCATCCAGGACATCTTAAAAAAAAGGTTTAAGCAAAAGCAGCAGGGACTGGACATTACCAAATGGAAAAAAGTTTGAGTGGTTTTGTTTGCTGTTCGCAAATTTGTTGCTATGAAATTGATCTTAAATTTAATTTGAGATGGTATTAAAAAGGTCTTAAAAGTCTTAAATCTAAATCTCAGAAACCTGCAGATACCTGATCAGAAGAATTTAAAATGTGTCTTGAAGTGAATTGCGCAGTAGGTATTTCTCTAACAGAGAGAGGTTTTCCTCTCCCAAAACAAACCTTTTTTGGGAGCACAAAGGAATTTTTCCCAGAACGGAGCGAGAAGTGTTTTGGTTTTTCCGTTTTTGTTTTGGTTTTGACGTTAGCTCCACAATCATTTTGTGTGGGAGCCTTTACATCCGATTCAAAGTCTAGGAGACTTATTTAGGAAACAGTTTGACCTTCTGTGGGTCTGTGGGAAAAAAAATATAGTCCACCTTGGGATGTAATTTTTTTTTTTTTGTACGACCAATTTGTTGTTTTTAGAATTAGAAACTAAACGACAACTGAGGTTTGAGTATTGTTTGAGAAAATATTGTCTAAGTGATTAGAAAAACTGAAATGAAAACAGTTAATGCAGATAATATGTATAATGACCAATGGGTTTTAAATGGTAATTTCTAATAAAAGGTATAATAATATAATAATAGATGCTAAAAGTAGTCATCTTTACAATAAAGTTTTAAACTGCAAGGTAATTTTGTAAACTGGGAATTGAAAACTTGTCTAAGTTAAAACTATCTAAACAATCTTGTAGGATTGGAGGTGGTTTATTTAAAAAGTTTAAGTTAAAGTGTTAAACTGTAAAAATGGTTAAAGTTTAAGAGCATAAGACAAAGTGCTCACTGGGTTTAAGAACTGCTTGAAGTGATTTAAAGAGAAAAAGGTTTTGATGAATCTGATTTAAGGTTGGAACAGACTAACACAAGAGTCTGTCCTTTTGAACAGAATTAAATAATATTTTTGGTTGAACTTTGGAGGTGTTTATGGAAAACACTGTGTGAAATCTTTGGAAACTAAAGATTAAAAAGTTTAAGATGTTTAATCTTTGCATGTTTTAAATTAACATTACTAACTATTACTAAGTTCAATGGTGGTGAATCTAAGGAAATGAAGAGATGTAGTTTGTTTTTTTTATTGAGCACCTGGTGTTGAGACTGAGTTTTACAGAGACAGTGTGGAACAATTCTGGACTGAACAAACCCCTGAAGAATTGTTATTATAAAGGGTAAATGCGGAGAAATTATCACAGAACTTAGTTAATTTTATGAAAAGTCTCTCTTTTAAACGACAGTCACATGGTGATGGAGTTTTGGAGGAGAGAGAGACGAGGTGTTTGAGCAGCTAAGGTTAACTCCCAAGGGAGGGAAGAGTTTTGTTTTTGAGGATTCTATTTCTAAAGGAATTACTTTGAGGTGATTGAATAATATTCTGAGGATTTTCTAATTAGATTGAAAATTTAAAGTCTTTGGCTAAAAAGTTCTGTGACGATAGATCATGAGAAACTGGTGCTGATCTATTTTAAAGTTGTTTATGTTTGCATCAACTGAATAAAATATTACTATGATTGTGGATGATACCACTTACAGTTACAGGTAAAGACCTACAATTAATGGTAACTAAAATTAAAACTGAACTAAACAAAATTAAGTTTTAAATATAACAGAAACAACAGTGATGCTATTTGGAAAACATAAAGAAGACGAATAATTAGAAACGATAATTGATAGACTGAAATTTTAAAATGATCAATTGCACTGGCCTTTCATTTTATGATTTATGTTTATTATTTTTTATTTTTATTCATTTTTGTTTTGAGCCATGGGTTTCCCAGGTCTCAAAAAAGAGAGGGAGAAGAAGATTTAAACTGTATTAAAGTGAAGAGGTGATGCGTGTAAAAGAGTAATGTAGTAATGTGCTAATACAGTTAAAGAGTTTAAATAAAAATAAATAAAGAAAGGAAGTTGACATGGATGACCGTTCTGGAGGAGCACTGTTTGATCTGACTGAACCTTTCAGAATAAATTAGATTTCCAGCAGACCATATCTGTGGAAACAGGGTTTATCTGTGTTTCATTTTTATGGTTTGATCATTTTAAGAGCTTGTATGGTTTCGTTTGACGAAAGCCTGAAGGGCACTTTCTATGGGTCTAAAAATGTCAGAGAACGTTTGATTTGTTTGTATTTTGTTTTGATGGAAGCCAACCACAGAAGGTACCGGCTTAGAAGGGAGGAGTTGACAATTAATATGGACACCAGTAAGAGCTAATATTAACATGGTTATTTGAACTTATAATCATCTTGGTTTACACCTGGGAGTACACCTGTGAGCAGGGCTAGTGACAGGACGTCCTGTAACATCACTCTGAATCTGACAAACAGAGATCAGGGTCAGGTGCAGTGCAAAGCAGAAGTCTGGAGGTTTTGTGAAAGTAAGACCATTAGACCAGCATTGCCTGCTGACCGGAAACATGTGTCCTTAAAGGATCCTGGTTTAATTGTTCACATTCAATGTGACGAGAACATCGTGAGTAGAACCTCACACCTTAGGAACCAAACGGCAGTTCCTTCAGGTTTATTTGAGATTTACATCAACAAGAGGGGGGTCCTTCGAGGTGTCCTTAATGAAATAAGGCTAAAATTAAATTAGAATTGAAATTAGAATTTTACCTTTGAGACAATTTATGCAAATGTGGATTAAATTAATTAGAGTTATAACCAACAAAGGTTTATGAATTGCGAGAAATGCTGTAACTGTGAATTAAAACGGGAAATGAATTAAAACTGGTCCAAGGACTGGACAGAACAAATAGCACTGAGCTGCTATGAGCTGAAAAGGTGGGATCTACATGATGTCACCCAAGGTAACACAGGTCTAGTTAACAGCACAACTAAAGCCTTTAAGTAAGAGGTTCACACTCTGCAGAAGGATTGGCAGAGTATTCTGGAATAGAGTAATTGATTTTAACCTGGTTTAAAAAATAATTACAAAATATTTGGAAAAGGGACTGAGACTTTAAGTATGTGTTGAGATGTACTTCCATGTCTTCCATGTCTTATAACTTTTGTTTGTGTGGATTTCCATGTATCCGGAGGTTGTTGGTGAGATTGATGGATATGGCCAATGCTTAGTCAACATTCCTGGACATGCACCTGCCCAACGACTCTGGTCGAGGCTTTGACCTCAGATGAACACTTTGATGTCTGAGGGGCGTTAACATCTGCATGTTCACCAACGGGACAACAGCCCCAGGACGGATCATACTACAGTCCTAAGGGCTGTATGGTTCATTGAAGTTATGATGCTTAAGAGAATTGATTTTAATCATGTGCATAAGTCTCACTCCATGTGTTTTTCTTTTCGTTACAGGGACAGTAATGGACAGGCAGGGACAGGCCGGAGATCTTGAGTCCGATGGGGCGACCAGCTTAAACTCTGGCATATTTTTCTATTTTATTTTGGAGTGACACTGTGTTTTGATTTATGGACTTTTATGAATTTGATTTTGAATGATTGTAAACATATCCTGTATAATCATTTTGTCTTTGATTTGAAATGTGTTTGAGAGTCAGTTGAAGTGATTACATAAAGTTAATGCTTGATGTTTGTGTGTTGACGCCGCCTTGGTGCAAGGGGTTGACAAAAGAGTTTTTCCCAGCGTTAGGTCAAATGATCAAGTGTACTTAGGCTAGGTCAGATGCCCTGCTGGGTTTTCGCTTTGTCAAAAGAAAACAACTCACACTCAAGCAAGTAGATTGTTAATGCTAATTGTTATCAGCATAAAGAGGGGGGAATGTTATAAGAATTTTAATTTTAATGTTTATTGTTACTGGGACTTATAGTTCTCTTCAGGTCATGTCAAATTCATGTCATGTCTTTCGTGCTAATCCAAGCATGAAGTAGACATAACTAGAGTGAGACATGGCTTGTCCTGGGACTCTTGCTCCTGGACCATTGTGAACGCCTCTTACCAAGGCCATCACTGTGTTGTATATAATCTCATGTTATGTTTACATCTGCAAGCAAACCTTTCGCTGTACCCTTGTTACTGTGTCTGCTTTGCTCATCCTTGCAAGGATTAAAACCTGACCATTGCTTGTTAAATTATAATCGGTCTCCGTGTCTCTCTGGTTAAATATAACATTTACATTTACATTTAGTCATTTAGCAGACGCTTTTATCCAAAGCGACTTACAAGTGAGGAAAACAATGGAAGCAATTTCAACAACACAAGGTAACAAAAAGCATAAGTGCACAAAAAACTAGTCAGTTAAAAACCTAGCACAGCATACAAAGCTAAGGATAGGAAAGATTTTTTTTTAAAGAAGGAATTGATAGAAAGGAAGTTAAGAATTTAGTGTTTGTCAGTCAGGTGTTGACAAAAGAGATATGTTTTCAAGCGTTTTTAAATATGTCTACAGAATCTGCTGATCTTGTAGCAGCAGGTAGATCATTCCACCAATGTGGAACAGATCCAGAGAAATGCGTGAGAGGATTTTTTCCTTTTTGGGATGGTGCAACCAGACGTTGTTCATTAGCAGATCGCGGGGATCTGGTAGGAACATAGGTCTGTATCAGTGAGTGAAGATATGAGGGGCGGAGCCAGTGGTGGTCTTGTAGGCCAAGAGCATAGCTTTGAACTTAATACGTGCCTCAACCGGGAGCCAATGTAACCTAATGAGGAGAGGAGTTACATGCGCTCTCTTCGGTTCTTTAAAGACCACTCTTGCTGCTGCATTCTGGATGAGCTGCAGAGGTTTGGTTGTGCAGGCAGGAGTCCAGCCAGAAGAGCATTGCAATAATCCAGTTTGGACAAGACAAGAGCCTGAACTAGGATTTGCGTCGAGTGCTCCGATAGGAAAGGTCTAATTTTCCTAATGTTGTAGAGGATGAATCTACAGGACCTGGTGGTGCTGGCAACATGACTTGTGAAGTTTAGTTGATCATCAATTACCACTCCCAGATTTCTGGCAGTGCTGGACGGTGTAATGGTTGATGAGCCTAGTTGAATGGAGAGGTTGTGGCGGGTCTTTGGGTTGGCAGGAATCACTAGCAGTTCTGTTTTACCAAGGTTCAGCTGCAGGTGATGGTCCTGCATCCAAAGTGAGATGTCACTCAGGCACGCCGAGACACGAGCAGAGACCGTCGGATCATCAGGTTGAAATGACAAGTGGAGTTGAGTGTCATCCGCATAGCAGTGATAGGAAAAGCCATGCTTCTGAATGACAGAGCCAAGGGATGTCATGTATATGGAAAAGAGTAGCGGTCCAAGCACTGAGCCCTGTGGCACCCCTGTATTAAGATGTTGGGACTCAGAGACCTCATCTCTCCAGGATACTCTGAATGACCTACCTGAGAGGTAAGACTTGAACCATTGCAACGCCATTCCAGAGACACCCATCGCACTGAGAGAAGACAAGAGGATGTGGTGGTTAACGGTGTCAAAGGCAGCAGACAGATCCAGTAAGATGAGTACAGATGACTTGGATGTTGCCTTTGCCAGTCTCAGGGCTTCGATGACTGAGAGCAGTGCAGTTTCGGTGGAATGTCCTCTCTTGAACCCAGACTGGTTCTGGTCCAGAAGGTTGTTTCGTGTGAGAAAGGAGGAGAGCTGGTTAAACACAACTCGCTCCAGAGCTTTGGCAGTAAAGGGAAGGAGGGAAACCGGTCTGTAGTTTTCTAACAGTGAAGGGTTGAGAGTGGGTTTCTTAAGTAGTGGTGTGATGCGGGCCTCTTTGAAAGCTGTGGGGAATGACCCAGTGGAGAGAGATGAGTTGATGATGTGGGTGAGAGCAGGCACGACAGATGGAGTGATGGCCTGAAGGAGATGTGTGGGGATGGGATCTAGCGGGCAGGTGGTTGGGTGGTTAGAACTAATGACCTTGGATACGTCCGCTTCAGTTAGAGGAGAAAAAGAAGGGAGCAAACACGTATCAGGGGTGTGAAAGAGTTCAGCAGGTGCTGGCGCAGAAAACTGACTGCTACTATATATAAGAATATATATAACAGTTGTATCGGTCTGTTCTTAGTGTCCACCCAAACAGATGAGCTGTTTAAAGTTGCATTTTCTTTCTTCAACCAGCGTTGTTTTTCAGAGTCTGGTACCTTGGACTGCATGTCCTTCAACAAGTCCTGGTCAATATGGTCTGTAGTGTCTACTGCTACGTTTACAGAGTCTTTGTCTGGTGGCCTTCCTGCAGCGTTCTTAGCTTCTACGTCTGCTTTTTGTTCCCAAGGAGACTAAGTCTGTTTTAGATGTATGTGCTGTGCATTTACAGAACCGCTACTTCCAAAGGAAGTTGGATGGCTTCCAATAGTTGTAGGATTAAATCTTTGTGCGTAATTGGCTTGCCCGTGGAAGTAATCATCCCTCTGTTTTTCCACTGTTGAGCAAACACATGTAAAGTTGAAAAGGCATATTGACTGTCAGTGTATACAGTGATTTTTATCCTTTCCCAGTTTGCATGCTTTGGTTAAAGCCACTAGTTCAGCTGCTTGTGCTGAGTAGTGGACAGGTAATGGACCAGATTTAAGAACTCGGTCATTAGTCACAATTGCATATCCTGAAACATTAGTCCCGTCTTGTCATTTTTACATGAGCCATCTACAAACATTACAATGTCCGCTGAAGTTAAAGGCGTGTCCTTTAAGTCTGGTCTTAGTAGTACTGTTTGTGCTGTCTCAGTTAAACAATCATGTTTGTCTCCATCTGAGTCGGTAACAGTGTAGATGGATTCAAAGTGTTACACCGCTCAATGGTTAAATGAGGTTGTGTCATAAGTATTTTCATACAATTTAAGTGCCGAGCTGGAGACATAAACAATAATTTATTCTGAAGCAATAGCACTGCAACTGCATGCAATACTTTCAAAGTTAATGGATGGAACCATAGACATACATAAGAAAGGCTAGATGTATCACGGCGCAGTCTCTGACGGCATCACCGCGCCATCTTGAAACAGGCAAGCTTTCTGGCGGACTCCGTGGTACCTGATGTAAGGTGAGTGATCTGCACGAACATAAATACTTTTATCTCGCTGAAATCTTGACGGATTTACAAAATGTTTGATTTCTTACAAGCGTTAATAATGTGGCTATAATTCTGGATGCGTGAACATGTTGAAATTGCAGCTTTTCTTTTGAAAGACGACTTAATTGTGCAGCATAGTTGTGTATCACGGCTAACGTTACCTGTGAAAGTTATCAAGGCTGAGACCACCATCGAGCTGTTCAGTTATAGTTTTACTGACACCAATAACGATTTTATGACAACTATTTTTTTTATCTAAATTACAGTCATTGTGAATGTGGTTGTAGTTATTAGCTGGCTTTGAGTGAGACCTAACGTTAGTAGTTACAGGTTAGCTGTTACCCAGCAATTTTACATCAGTGGGAGAGGCAGAATTGCTCTTTCTTTTCAATATAACTTAAGTTGCACATGATTTCCAATCGGTTTGGTTTGTTAAAAACATCTTATTATTTTTATTTTTTGTAAAATGTGTTTTCTGAAGACATGCACATTAACCCTAACCCTAAGACATACACAGTACCTGGAAGTGTCACAAACCATTTTGAGTATATAGAAAAATGCCTGTATTTGTATCTGTTTGCCGAATTTATCACCACTGATACAGTCTGAACTGTATGATAATGTCATGCAACTTAATTTATATGGAAAGATCATTCAGGAGTGGCTAGTTCTAGTTTTTTATTTTTATTTTTTTATTTTTTTTTAAGCATAAAACATTTTTAAAGCATGTAGTGAATATCTGTGTACTATACTCCATTTTTTTTTGTTTTAAGGTGGCTGGAATAACAACCTAATGCCAGTTCAAGTACATCTTCAGGAAGCTGATGGCCCGGTGTGAGGTTGTTAAACCATGCAGAGGCAATGTGACAGCACAGGATGACACAGAGTCCCTCCCAGCTGTCATTGTCACCTCTACAAGCCTGTCAGCTGTAGATATGTCCTCTGCAACAAATGAATAAATAGACTTTTGTGTAATTATTCCATATTTTGTGTAGTAATTCTATATCAGAACCCCTGATATACAATCCAAATAGTCTACAAGAAACTTCAGAGTGTTACCAAGAGGTTACCACACAGTAAGCCTTTATTATGTAGCCTATGTCTATGTTTTGGGTAACCAAAAGTCCTATGGGGAGTTTCGATAGGGCATTTTACAAAACGCATGAGCATACCTTGGCAAATCAATGGTCTAAAGTACTCATATTTCATTCTATATTGATCTGCTTTTGTACACAGCTTTACAAGACCTGGTGCTTGGGATCAGTTGTGTTTCTAAAGTCATATCAAGAGACCTACCAGCAGAAAGAAAAAAACAATATTCTAGCCTCTATAACTCTGTGCAAGTACTTCACATAATTATTCTGATTGTTTCCTAAGAAACTACAGGGTCTCAGTTTTCTAAAGAGGTCAGGCATTTGATGGTAGGCAAAAATAGCTGGGAACAGTGATCTCTGAAGTAGGCACAGTGCAATGTCAAGGGGAAAAGCCTAGTAAATGGCCCAATCCTCAAGAAGTTAAAATAAACATAATAATTCAAATTATTTTATTATAATATTAACATTATAAAAGTGTGTGTGTGTGTATGTATGTATGTATATATATATATATATATATATATATATATATATATATATATGTATGTATTCATTCCTTGGCGTGTGTATATTCATTGCATCTCTATGTTCTGTTCAATGTTATTTTCATATGGAAGTCCATGGTTATAATTATTCATAAGTATGCAGTGTCATAAGTATATCTCTGACGTTTATAACAAACTAAACTGTTTAAAAATCGGTAGAAAATTTAGCAAGTTATGGTTATTTAAAAAGTACATGCACCATTAAAACACAATGTTACGAGTGAGCAAGCTGCCTGTGACAAGATGGCCGCCAGTTGCGGACGTCGACCTCCATTGGCCGACAGCGCAGACGAGACATCTAGCCTTTCTTATGTATGTCTATGGATGGAACAGAACCAGTGTAGCTGAGCTTTGAACAGCTAATGCTGCCGCTTGGACAGCTTGGATACACGGGGGCATGGCACGTGAAATGGAGTCTAAACGTGATGAGAAGTACCCCACTTGCTGTAGTTTCCCTCCAAATGGCTGGGTGAGAACACTGGTCATGAAACCATTCCTTGAGTCACTGATCTGTATAAATTCTTTTGAATAGTCTGGGAGAGCCAGCACTGCTGCTCCCACTAATATTTGTATTATATTAGTAAAAGCTGCTTCTCCCTCTGTGGTCTACTGAATGACATCTTGTACTGCCATTGGGACATCATAGATTAAACATTGTAGTGGTTGTGTTGTTTCTGCATAATTCGGTATCCATTGTCAGCAGAAATTAGTCATGCCCAGAAAGGACATCATTTGTTTCTTAATTACAGGTCTCGGTGCCTTCAAAATAGCAGCCTTTCCTGTTTTCATCTAATTTTTTACCATTGTGTGTGATTAGGAAACTTAAATATTTGACTTGTGTTTTACACATCTGCAGTTTGTTTTTACTCACTTTGTGACCTTGCTCAAAAATAATGTGAGCAGAGCCAGAGTGTCTGCTTTACACTGCTTTTCTGTGTCCAAGGCCACTAAAATGTCATCCACATACACAATTAACTGACTGCCCTGTGGAGGGTCAAATTTGGACAAATTAGCAGTTATTGATTGACACTGGGATGGAAAAAAATGTATTTGCTAGCTCAATAACTGTAAAAAATTTTGCTGACGGATTTAAGTCATTTAGCTTGGAATTACAGCGTTGTTCACGGCTTGTAAGTCCTGTGTCATTCTCCATCCTGTTGATGGTGCAGCTTTTTTAACAGGAAACAAAGGTGAATTACACAGAGAGTTTGGACACTCTCTGATCACCCCCGACTTCTTTTGTGCTTCCACTAAAGGTGCAATACCGTCTTCGGCTTCCTTTTTTAATGGATATTGTCTTTGATATGGTCGAAAAGACCCAGACACAACTGCCGGACTAGAATCCAAAATTATTGTCTTCAAAAAACTGTGAATACTGTAAGAGGGCCTAAGATGAATACTGGATCCCAGGTTTGGTGGCCCTAGAATTTTAAAGTGCTTAGATATAGAGATTCCACTTTAAAATGAAGGTTGGATTCTGGTCCAGATTATAAGATTTTTGAAGACAATTTGGTTGGATTTTAGTCCAGCAGTTTGGTCAAGCTAGAAACAGCTGCCAATGTTTCTAAAAAATTATATGACAGCACTCGGTAGGTCGCTCTGAGTCTTTAGCACTAAGTCCCGTTGCAAAATTCCACTGTCCACGAACTCACAATTTGATTATGTTAAATAAATCTAATATAACGGTTCTTGAATGCAGGTTGTTTCACTTAACTTACTTTTCTTCAACGGGACTTGTTGACTTTTACATTGAAAGTAAAGTGAGCTTATACCCGGATGTGGGTGTGTCCTGTTGCCATTTTTTTTTTAACTTATTGTGCCCTAAGCAGCTTAATGTTTAAACACAATCAAAAACAGCGAGGGAGCAAACACGGAATCGTGAGAGCGCACTGACAGATTTGCTCACACGCTGACACAGAAACGAGAGCGCACTATAGACCCTGCTCGCTCAGATCTGTGTATGCTCGCTCACATTGTAGCCTACTCGCTCGAAATCGTGTTTGCGCTCTCAATAGTTTTGAATTGATAATACTTCCATAACACCGCGCTGCACTTTATTTTCTGGAGAAAACTTCAAGAGTCAGGACGCATTGATCCACTTCGAAGTCACTTCTACGCTAAATTATTAAAACACCGTTTTGCAGGTAAGTTTGAGGCTTTATTATTAATATACTTTGTGAGTTTTGTTTGTTAAAACTTTTCCGTCAAGTTTAACAGATTAACGGGTTATCATAGCAGTGCATTCTACGGGTGAAGGGCAAGTCAAATTTGTTTATATATCACTAATCACTGCTCTGAAACTCCGCTGAAACTTCTGCGGAGGTTCAAATGCAACATAGCATGTCATACATATATATATTCTGGAGCTAAAATATTATCTCTATAGATTATAAAGTAAAAAGGGCTGGGTGGTTATGTTTACATCGTCAAAGCTCAGTTAAACTAAAAGTTATTAACAATATAGTCTCACTTAAAAGCTGCACAGGTAGTAATCCAGAAACTAAATTGCATTTTGATTTTTCCATTGAGTTTAAAGGGTGAGCGCAGTACACGTAGTAGTCTGCAGTCATAAGCTATGTGTAGGCTACTGGTCAGTCGAACACGTAGGGCTATAACGGAATATAATGGCACATAGCCCATAAAAAAATAAAAAATAAAAAACAAGTATACAAACCAATTTAGATTTGTTAAACACACATTCAGGTTTGGATGCTTATAAGCACAATTGTGTGTGAAACACTATTTTGATTTTATTTTTTGAATGGAACGTGACGAGTGTCCCATTTGCTAAAAAAAATATTCCGGCAGCTCTGCCTTCACTAGAGTTTTACACTCTGTTCTGAATAAGGAAGAGCGCAGGCTGCTCCTGAACCTCTCCTCTGGCAGGGTGAACTTCAGGGTCGGAGTGTGCCCTGTGCCAGGCTGTGGCCACTTCCACAAGGATGGACCGCCACATCCTTGGGCAGACAGAGCTGAGGTCTGCGGCTCGGATACGCTTCATCTCCGGCCTGGCGGCGGGTGACCGAGTCGCTCGTGGCGCTTCTGGCCAGCAACCCGGATGTGAAAAATTAGCTAGATGAAGCCTGAGTGAATTTGCCGTACTGAACTATTGGGGTTCGTTGGTCTAAAATACAGGAGTCCAGGTTTGGTGTCCCTGGAAATTTTGAGGGCTGAGATTTTGGCGATCCACTTTAGATTTATTCAATATAAACAAATAATGGGTTTACAGTATTATCTGGAGAGGACTAGATGCCTATGACTGTCAATTTGTGAACAGGTATTTTTCATATTTTTGAGATTATCTTTGCTTGTGACCAAGTAAAAGTTATTTTATTATTTTTCAGTACCTATTGGAGATTCCTGTGTTTGTGACCAGTCACTGCTTGTTTTTAAACTCAGCATTTGAAATGGCTTCTGAAGCGTAAGTATTTTTCTATATGTCTGTCTGTTAATACATTAGTGCAATATGAGCAGAACATGCTTCATGTCTTTAAACCATTTATTTTATGTAGTGTCTTTTTGTCTTTAAGGTCTGCCAAGCGCAACATTGTACACTGTTTGCGTTGCTACAAGGCACAGGAAAATCTCTCACTTCATCTGGTCAGGAAGTGCATGAAGAACAGCACTCAAGAGGAAAGGGTGGAAGAGGTGCAAAAGGCCAAGGCTTCTAGCAGAGACTGGGTTCGTAACAGCAGAACCTGGGATTACAGTGAACTCTGTGTGTTCCTGCCTGACTATAACTCTAAGGTCACCATGGCAAAGGAACTCATTCGGCGCGTTTTTTTATCATAAACCATCCTGACGGCCGTTCTGGCCCTGACACTGCTGTCACGTCTTCTCCTGCAGTAAAGTAAGTCACACAGGCTCTGTCATCTCACAATATACGTTTTTGTGTGTGTGTGTTTGTTTAATTCTTCTTTCATATAAAATGTAATAATGATTTAAAAATTTAAACATTGTCCTTTTTTATTTGAATAATGTTATGATTTATGTGTCTTGTCTCACATAATCACAAGGATAGTGTCTTAACCTGTTGTGTTTGTTATTTAATCCAATCAGAAGGTCCTTTGATGATGATCTTAGCATTGAGGATTGCCAGAAGATTTTGAGCGTGGCCAAAGCAGACTTTCTCAGAATCAAAGGGGACCTGCTGTCAGGCACCAAGTCCTCTAATATGCAGCAGACGCTTTACCGCTACTAGTGCGAAGCTATCCTGGTGTTTCACCACATGCAGCGTCCAGGAGCTGTGGAAGGGTTTACTGTGAGTTCATGTGTTTTAAGACGTTTATATACTGATATGCTGTAATATATACACACAGATACATAATTATATAACACTGTTTCAATGTTGGATGCAGACTGGGTGAAGAGGATTGCACAAAGCGGGAAGGTAGTAATCTGCGTACAGAGGAAAACAAGTATGCGGGTTGCCTTGTCACAAGAGGAGGAAGCTGTGAGTTTTACTACGATAGAAACGGTAGATTGATTATCACCAGTGTTATACATTTAATAACTCTTGGTCTTTTTATAGTGGTTTCAGGTGTACTACCAATTTATCCGGCCTGAGAAGCTTCAACATGAGAAACCCTGCAGTTGTTTTTGTTTCATCGTCTGGCGAGGATGTTCACTGTGTCACACGAGACATGAATCACCTCCATGATATGTTCCTACACAAAACCGTGTGTGTGTGTGTGTGTGTGTGTGTGTGTGTGTGTGTGTGTGTGTGTGATTGAATACTTATTATTATTATTACATCTTGTCAGTCTTGGTCATATGTGCGAAGGGCTGTTGTGAGAGCTGCACATTACCTGGCTGGTATTGCTGGTGCTGCCCAGCAGCAGGACGCAACGCCACAGGATGTTGTGGACGCAGCTTTGCTGCTGGACTCCTTGTCCAGGTATGTGTCTTCCTGCAAACATGATGCAACAACACATGACCAACAATTTGTACAGCAGATAGGCACCAGGAGGTGCTCTCAAGACCCACATCTACTCAACACACATGTACAAACTGAAGAAAGTAAATAAGTTTCATCTAACCTATTTAACTGCACCACCCCTTTAACTCGCATCCAGTTCTGCTTTCATGGTTTAGAATTGGAACAACCTTTTTGAAGGCTTTTCTGATGCTTGATGTTGTGTTCAGGCAATATCTTCAACTGCAATGATTTATTTGTTGTTTAATGTCAGAAAGTAAGTGCTTGCAAGTGTTTTTCTACTTTTAAATTACGAATCAAAGTTGTTTTCTAATAAAATTGGAATATTTTTGGACAATTGTTTTACTAATTAGATGTTCGTTCTTATATCTGAGCACTTCTGAAAAGCACAATACACCACCAGGAAGAGCCAGACACTATTATAACAATTTCTACAGTTTAGCAAATTGGCAAGTTGTCCTCATTCATACAGCACTTCTTCGGACAAAATTAGTACAGCTGGAATCTGCCTGGAGGAAGATATTTCAAGAAAAGACTTCACTGCATTTTTGGCCAGATTTTCGGGTTTCACTGCAAGGCCAGGCCCCATCCAAAAAGCAGCGGGTCGATTCAGAGTTTCCTGAAGACCGTGTCTTTTATGATAAGTGGCGTGCTGTCCAGTATTCCCAGAGGGAGAAATATATGCTGTGTAAGTCTCCAAATCTATCAATACAGCATTAACACTCATTGACTCGAGACAAACTAGGCAATTACTCATGTGAGTTACTCTTCACTGTGAATTAAAGTTACTTCATTATGTCTTTCAGCACACTTCATAATCCGCAAGCCATTAGCCACAAAGGTGGCAAGACTGATTGTGCAGGAGAGGTGGAAGGCCAACCATCCCAAGCCTGAGGATATTGTGAGGTTGTGGAAACCAGCTCCCAAGCGCACCATTGAAACTGACGAGCTCATACTAAAATATGTGACTGAGCAGAACTGGCCAGGCCTGGCCATCAAGGACTTTGGTCAAGGTAAGAAAAACCTCCATTTGACTTTTATAAGGCGTAAATTACAATAATGTAAAATTTGACTGCACCAAGAACTCAACACATACACAAACATTTCAAACTTTAATTTGTAATCATTAATAATGTTCTGTTGATTTATAGGAATGGTTGCAGCCAGAAGGTTTTCCAAAGGTGACATTGTCTGACTACCATGGAAAGGTAATCCAGGCTGTGGCAGGAAAAGCCATGATGCAGGGCCAGCATGACGAGCCTGGGTACATTCATTCATTCATCCTTTCATTCATTTTCTACCGCTTTGTCCCGTTAGGGGTCGCGGGTGGCTGGAGCCTATCCCAGCAGCTTTGGGCCTGAGGCAGGGTACACCCTGGACAGTGGCCAGTTAGTCGCAGGGCTAACATATAGAGACAAACATTGACAGACAAACATTCACTCTCACATTCATTCACTAGGGACACTTTAGAGTTGCCAATTAACCTGTACATACATGTCTTTGGACGGTGGGAGGAAGCCGGAGTACCCGGAGAGAACCCACGGTAACACGTGGAGGACATGCAGACTCCTCACAGAAAGACCGGAGTCGGCCGAGAATATTTGAGTCGGCCGGGTTTTGAACTCACGACCTTCTTGCTGTAAGGCAGAAGTGCTAACCACTCTGCCACGTGCACCCTGGGTACATGTTTTTTTTAAAGATGGTCCAAGGAACTTGTGTATTGACACACAAACCTTAACCTGCGAGTGCCACCCTGACAGAGAGACAATGGGCAGAAAAATTAACCATTCTCCTAAGAGGCCCAACCTAAAGCCATTTCACTGTGTGCTGAAGGTGAATGGCGAGGACAAGGATGTCATCCTCTTTAAAGCATTGCAAGACATCAGTGTGGATGCACAACTGAAATTTGACTATGTCATAAACAGAAAGTCTTTCTGTGGATAGGGCCTGGACCTGGTCTGGCTTGATGAGTAAACCAGGTCCAACAGTCTATTGTGTGAAGGACACGGACTTCCATCTTTTAGTGCAGCGGTATTTAATTAAAATATTTTTTTTGTTTTTTTTTCTTTGTTCCAAAAACATTAAGTGACGGATAGATAAATTGTGTTAAAAACCTTAACAATAAAAACCTTAACCTAACCACAAGAATGGACCGGCACATGCTCTCCCACATCGAGCTGAGCTCTGCGGCTCGGAGAAGCATTATTTCAGGCATCAAGCGGAGGCTGGTCGCCAAGTTGCTTGCTGCTCTTCGGGCCAGCAACCCGGACATGGCCATGGCATCAACTTTGGACCTTGAAGATGAGGCCAGCCCCTTTGAGGAGGAGAGGGAGGAGGAGGAAGACCAGCAGGGTGAGGTTGACGCGCCACCTTGTCCCAGACCTCAATTTAGGACCAAAATACACGACCTTGAACTGCAGGTTGAGACCCTGGACGATACCCTTAGGCAGGTACTGAAATATTACCGCCTGCTTAAGCGGCGGGTAAGATCCTCTGTCTCCAGCCAGCTCCGCCTGGTTACTGGCAAGCTTCTTTTGAGCATACGATCTCCCATAAAGGGGGCGGTGGTGGCGAAGGCAGCAGCGGTGGAGGATGAGGAAGAAGAGCAGCAGCTGCTAGCCACCCAGAACCAGCCAGCCAAGTGCGGACATTGGGAAGGAGAAGCAGCCCCAATGACCGGATGATGCGGCGGCTCTGTGTGAGTACAACTCTCTGTGGCTACCCCCTTCTCTGGCCATTGCTCTGGCCATTGTTTTAACCCTCTTCTTTTTTTGTGTGTTTTCTTTTTGCAGATGTGTATTTGGACAAATACAGGGGCACCTGGAGCGCTGACCCCTCCCGAAACTGCTCAACAACATGTCCTCAAAAATGTTTCAAATAAGGCGTATTGGCTTTTAAATCAAACAGCCAGGATGAGGAATGGCTAAAAAGGCTGATGAAGGCCAGACTATCAGACCCAACCGTGCAACACTACTTGAAAAACGTAGGCCAGTTTCTGGGCTCGTGGCCCAAACTCCGCCGCCCGCCTGCCGACTCTCGAGACCGTGATGGTGGGTCTGCAGCGAGAAATAAAATCTCTCATCAGATCGGTGCAGCGGAGTGTGGTGGTGCACAAAGTCAAGGTGAAAATAGCCAAGGAGGGCCGCCTCATCCCCAAGGCCACGCTGCGCCAGTGTGTGTCCACCGCCAGGATGGCCATCCCGGGAATATTGGTGCGTTTTGCCCTTCTCGCACCACTCCAAACTGTGCCTCTCTCCCAGGAAAAAGCCCACTTAACGCTTCTCCCTCATTTTACGCAGACCAACTAAGAGAATACGGAAATAGGCCGGACCTATGGAGGTTCTACGGACACCTGGCGGCGCACCTCTCCGCGATATATGGGCACCGCGGAGGGGTACTGTCAAACATGTTGGCCAGCGAGGTGGAGCAGGCCACGCACAGTGCGGACGAGGGCTGTTATCTGATAAATGTGAGTGGTTTTGTTTCCGTCTCTCTCGCTCTCTCTCTGTGCATGGTCCTCTATAACGCCGCTCTCTCGTCTCTGTTTCTGCAGATCTCCGAACATAAGACCAACCAGGTCTTCGGGGTGGGCCAGCTGGCGGTGACAGAGGAGGAGTACGGGTGGATGAGGGCGTTCCTGGAGCTGAGGAAGAAATTTGCGGGCGGGAAGGGCCCGTTTTTCTTCTTCACCTCCAAACCTCATCCCTGCAAAAATTTGAATCAATATTTTCAGGCGGCCTGGGCTGAGATAGGATTGAGGGGAACACCCACTTTCACTGATGTCCGCACCTCCATCGCCACCCACGTAAGGGCTCCTGTGCATCTTCCTGCCGTGTGACTCCATGACCGCCGTGAGTGTTTGTTTATAACTATGCTTTCTTCTGTTCATGCACAGGCCAGGGACACCCACAGCCCGGGACAGGCACAAAGTGGCGCAATTTATGTGCCACAACACAACCACAGCCGACAGGTTCTATGCCATAAACCTGAATGCCAAGCAGGCAGCGGAGCACCGCCGTCTGTTTGAAGCGGCTGTGGAGGGGGACGAAGCCACCCCGGGGCCCGCCCGAAGACCTCAGGAAAAAGACAAGGAAGAGGCGCCGGTCAAGCAGCTCCTTGTCCACAGGCCCCTCAGCCCCGGTCCATCGTCTCCCCAGCCCTTGGTAAGCCCTGCTTCTCATGTGTTTGTTTCAAGGTTTGTGTGATGTGTAGGCATGTTCACTGACTCTTTGCTTTTTACTTTCTATGCAGGAGAAAAAGAGACAGAGTAAAACTAAGCAGCCAGAAGGAGGCTCTAATTGCTTTTAATTGTTATTATTGTTCTTATTCTTATTATGTTTACCAGTTGTTTTTATTTTTTAAGTGTTCATTTTTATATGTCATATTTCACAAATGTTAAATAAAAGTTCTAATTGTATTTTTATAAATAAATATATTTCAAATGTTGAATAAAGTGTGCTTACTACACTCCTTGTGATGCAGATCTGCACAGCTTAATCTGGAAGAGATTTCATTAAGTATTGTTTAAACGTGGGGCTCAAGAGACACGTGCGCTTGACAGAAACAGAAGCAAACTATTTGAAAAGAATTATTGCAGTAGCCCGAGCTAGACACATAAATGCATATAAAAATAAGTCCATCAGGTATAATCATACAGTAAAGATGTATCACACAAATTTTGAGGACTTGGACTTGCTTTTCCCGACTCACTGTGTCCTGATTACAGGTACACTATTTTGAAAAAAAAATTCAAAAAATTCAAAACACCCTGTCCACATAGACACTATCTAGATCATTGAATAAACCTGTTGTGGGATCAACCAGTTGTATTGTATTTATATGACACATAACAAATGTGGACATTCGTTATGTGTCCATTTGTCAATTTCCACACTCTGTATTGTCACTGTGCAATATTCTGCCTGCTGTCCAATATTAGGTGTCCACAGCAGGGCTTTACAACGAATCATTTATAAGCAAAGGTTGATAGGATTATTGGTGGGGTCTGACAGTGGTCAGATTTAAAGAACATTTGCTGAACAAATAGATCTATTCGATTTAGCCAAAATCATTCAAATACAGTATATGAAGTTTTTAGAAATGCATAGAACAGATTAAAATACGTTAAATAATTCAAATTTATTATTGGGATCAATATATGTATTTATTTGTTGGATAAGTGCAATATTTGCCCGCTCACCGAATGCCCCTGAACGCCTCATAGGTTCGCTGCGAAACAACAGCTGATTTTACAGCTTATTTCGTTTTTCCCACTTTCCTCATTTCCTCACTTCTACGCTAAATTATTCGAGTTTTAAAACGCCGTTTTGCAGGTAAGTTTGATGCTTTATTATTAATATACTTCGTGAGTTTATCATAGGAGTGCGCTATACGGGTGTAGGACAAGTCAAATTTGTTTATATAGCATAAATCTGTGCTCTTAAACACCGTGAAACTTCCGCGGAGGTTCAAAGACAACATAGCACGTCATTCTACTATGTTGCATATTCTGGAGCTAAAATATTATCTCTATAGATCTCTATCATAAGTGGACAAGGATATCCTAAATGCGTCAAAATATGTGTAAAAGGGCTTGGTGGGTATGTTTACATGCGTCAAAATTCAGTTAAACTAAAAATTATAAACAATATAGTTTCACTTAAAAGCTGCACAGGTAGTGATCCAGAAACTAAATTGCATTTTGATTTTGCCGTTGAGTTTAAAGGGTGAGCGCAGTACACGTAGTGGTCTGCAATCATAAGGTATGTGTACTGATCACAAACCAATTTATATTTGCTAAACACACATTCAATTTGGGATGCTTATAAGCACTCTTTCCTTTTTGTAACCAAGGTAAAGATCAGAGAAAGTTTTTTTTTAGGCCCAAAATAAACTTAAGGGTCCTGTTGTTTTTTTGTGCCTAAAAAAAGTTTCTCTGATCTTTTTGAAACTCGGCGCCCCGTTAGGGGGCCCAAGGATTAAGACAGGAGCCCCGTTTTGGTGGCTCTAACCCTTAAGGTGGCCGTAATCTTGCGATCCTACTTTAGATTTATTCAATATAACAAAATAGTGTGTTCGTGGACAGTGGAATTTTGAGTCAGGACTTGATTTTTCCTTCTCAGGGGGCCTTGCTGACTCCAGCTAAATAGTTTTTATCACAATAATTTCAACAAAAATGTCAAAAACTCACTGTCCACGGACACACTGGTTTTGAATAAGCCTGACGTGGGATCCAATTTGCATTGTATTAAATAAGCACATAATTAACATGGGCATACTAATTTAAATTCCAATGTTTATACAAACTATACGACTGCACTTGGTAGATCACCCTGAGTCTTTAGCACCAAGTTCCGTTGAAAAATTCCACTGTCCACAAACACACTATTTTGATGCATTGAATAAATGTAATGTGGGATTGCCGAATCTCAGGCATCACCAAACCTAGGCTCCTGTACTCATCTCAGAGCCCTCTAACAGGATGCAGAGTTTGGTGGCCCTAACACTTTAGATGGCCGAGATGTGCGAATCCCACATTAGATTTATTTAACATAGTAAAATAAATTTTGGTATCAAAATATTAATTTCTTTTGGGGCACCACTCTAGTTTTAGACAGATCTAGAGAAACTGTTTAGTCTAGTCTCATTAATCTAAAGGAAGCAAATTCTTCTCGTTTTCAAACATTTTTTGATATAAACAGGGAAACATTGATGTCTTTATGGGTTTTATTAAAGATTATACAAGGTTAACAGTGAATAATGACAGGGAAATGACACAAAGGAATAATTATTGACACATGAATGGGTAAATCACAGAACGATAAAACAGTTACTTTCAGAGGATTTTGTGAAACAAAAGGAAGTAGGCCTATTGATTATTGACTCCATTATTAGACGAGGGCTGTTACGGAGCGTTTAGAGGGGTTCGATGACGGTTTCTGAGGCCAAGGCTGTTATGTTTAGACAGTTAGACGCCAAACTTGTGTAACGTTTAGACTCACCCTGGGGTCGTGATTGGTCTCAGATCTTAGCGACGAGGTCCAGAGGTTCTCCAGAACCCTGCCGCAACCGATGACGTTTGTCGCCTCCAGGATGGCCTGCCATTTCCACTCTCCAGAGGGGCCGCCGTGGGCGGGAGATTCAAAAGCGTCTCGTTACTGTCACAACTAGCCAAGCCTTTTAGTCTTTCAAAGTTATTGCGAAGTCCACTGAGGAAGGTTTAGCGGCTGTCTGCTGGCTTAAAACTTGCTTGAGAAGGCTCAATTTAGTCAAGCTAACTCTTAGCAGGCAAGAAATCCTTTTAAAATAAAAGCGAGGTAGCTTCCGTCTGGTAGTAGGCTGGCAGGAAGTAAACTACTTTGAGCAGCTGTGTGAAGAAGGAAAACTTTAGCACGGCAAGCTAAACTTGCAGGCTTTAAAGTACAAAGAAAATTTACTCGTTACAGGAGGTCCTAAGCTTGGTGAGGGTTTGAGGCCCTACGGCCTTGATGGACCGGGGTCCAGTCAAGTAAAGACGAGAGAACACTTTGGACGGGGCGTGTCTTACGGAGAAAGGCATTGCTTTGGGGAGTTTAACCAAAGTCTTATACATTCTTTTGTTTCACCCTATTTTCCTTGGTTTTCATTAAAACACACAAAAACATTTGTACTTGAAGGATTATAAAAGAAAAGGCATTTGTCAGACTTATTATAAAAACATATATTCATTACATTTTATTAACATAAAAAGTAAACTCTGTAGAAATGGAGTAAGGAATTAGTTGCCTTGTAAAACTCTGCATCCTGAAACAAACAGTATAATTGTTAGTACATTCACATTCTTTCTTTTATTCAAATTAAGACACAACTGTCTTTTAGCACAGTTATAGTCCTTCGTCCATTTGACCAAAAGAGGGTAGTGTTCAACCATCAGAAGTTCAGGGATTCTGGTGTGATCAAACAACTTTTTACCTCCAGATTTATGACCTGCAGGGGCCAGGGGCATGAAATGTACTCTACAGGAGGCTACAGAAAGTCCTGGGCAAAGCTGAATCAACAAGTTTATCTGCAAGACTTTATGATCGTGTCAGCGGTCTGCGGTGTTCCATGTGTCACCTTTGACACGGTGCTGGGTAGAACGAAGTTCCAATTCTTATAAAAGCAGAAACAAAATCATTAATAACCTTGCCTGTCCTTAGCAAAACACGTTGGTGTCCTTTTATCTGAAAGAAAACGGGGTAAGCATGTCTTCTTCTCAAGATTTACATCCACGGCCTGTCTCTGGAGGCCGATGGTGAAACAACAGTTGTTAATCTTGAAGACCCTTAGTGAAACAGTTTGGAGGTCTGTAAGTGATTAAACAAATGTTATAATCCATGTGGTGTTCTGGAGGCTGATCTGCTACAGTCCCCCCTTTCGTCACGAAGCTGGTTCCAAGTTTACGTGTCGACATCCTTGCAGACCAGGAAGTAAGCCACACGTTAAACACATAGTTTGGCGTCATAACAGGTGTAATGATGCAAACGTGATCAAAGGAAACGTATACAAGTGTAAAGGGGCTTTACTTGGTTTGTTTTATATCCGTTGCTAATGGAGATTGGTTAAGTTTATCACTTCAAGGAAGGACTTATTGGAAACAAAGAAATGAGAGAGCTGTCTCATTTAGTTTGTTTAAAGTTTTAGGGAGTTGTTTATAATAAAACAAAATACATTAGGAGGATCATAACTTGGAGGGACTTTGCATGCATTTAGGGACAAGGATAAACATAGTGATTATATAAGGGACATAATGGTTATGCGTGATCCTACAAAGAATTCTTCTCATTGCTAGGTTGTCCACTGAGGAGCTGATGTCTATGAGCGTGTCATTTATCACCAAGGTGACCATTTGAGTGTGTGTATGGTCTACAGTTTGGTTTGGTTGGTTTTAGAGTCTGTGAGTGTTTACCACTGACAGTGTCTTTCAACGTTCCTACCGTTTGGAGTTGCTGTTGTTACTCTTGAGATTTGTATATTACAGTGGAAATGCTAATGGTATTTGCTTGTGAGCACCGAGGTTACGCAAGGTACACACAACGGCGGTTGCAACGAGAATTGATTCATTGACAGAGAAAACCAGAGTTATCAGTTACAGTTATTGAATTACTCACAATTACCACTGAAAGGTGAAAAGCGTTAGGAGATCAGAGTTAGAGGTTAGTTGTTAGTGGTTAGTGGTTACTGCGAACTAAGGGATCTGTTTGAGACTACTTGGGAGCGTGAATGTCCACTGTACATCCCATGGGGGTTTTGTGCAACTTTATCTGGTTGCGGTGTATCCACTTGAGAGTGGGTTCCTTTCTCCCTTTGGTGATCTTTATCTGATATACCACCGGGAATAGCTTGTTGACAATGGTGTACGGTCCCGCCCAACGCGGGAGGAATTTCCGCGTCACTCGGTTGGTACCACCTCTTGTTTGTCCAGTGAGTTGGCTGATGTAGTACCACACTTTGTCTCCCACCTGTAGTTCGTCCCTAGATGACCTTTGGTCATTATATTATATTATTATATTACCTTTCGGTCCTTCAACCGGAAGGTAGTAGGTTCGATTCCTGCTCTCCCCACAGTTCATACTGTCGTTGTGTCCTTGGGCAAGACACTTAACCCACCTTGCTCCCAGTGTCCGTAGCACTGGTGTATGAATGTGTGTGACTGTAGAGGTGTGTTTGGTGGTGGTAGAAGAAGGTTGTGAGCGCCGTTTGTGTGGCAGCCCCCTTCTCTGTCTGCCCCAGGAGTGAATGTGTGTGAATGGGGTGAGTGGAAGCACGATGTAAAGCGCTTTGGGTGCCGAGAAGGGTGCAGGAAAGCGCTATATAAATGCATGCCATTTACCATTTACCATTATAGGCCTTACGTCCTTCTGCACTTTTGCCTAGTTTTTCCTGGGCAAAGGCGAAGGTGGTTCTCAGGTGTGCTTGGAGATCAGCCATGTACTGATGTGTGGTATAGGCCGTAGCGATGTTAGCCTCTCCTGGCTGATACAGTAAGTGTAGAGCGTCATCTGCCTACCGGTTATGAGCTCAAGCGGGAGACTCCGGTCGCCGTGTGTGGCGTGGCTCTGATAGCCATCAGGACCAAGGGCAGTTTGACATCCCAGTCTCGGTGATTGGATGCAACATATTTCTTTAGGATGTCGATCACCGTTCGGTTTGCTCTTTCTACTTGGCCTGAGGACTGGGGGTGGTGGCTGACGTGGAATTTTGCTTTCATGCCCATGGTTTAACACAGTTGTCCCATCACCTCGGCGGTGAAGTGAGTACCACGGTCAGAATCGACCTTACGAGGTAAGCGAATCTGGAGAACACGTGGTTCATGAGTAGAAAGGCTGTGGTCTGTGCCGTGTCGTTTGGGGCTGTAAGTCCTTCCACCCATTTAGTGAAGGCACAGGTGACCATTAGGATGTATTTGTTGCCCCTTGTTGATTTAGTCAGGGGTCCCATCCAATCGATTTGGAGGTCAGACCACGGGAGAGAAATGCCCCTTCTTTGTAAGGGTGCACAATGGAGTGGTCTTGTCGGTTGAAATTGGCAGCATACTAGGCAGCCTTTGATGTATTCTGCCACGTCCATTTGCATGTGTGACCAGTATGCCACTTGTTGGAGTGCCTGATGTGTTGCGCGAACACCTCTGTGGCTTGCTACAGGAGCGTCATGTGCGTGCGTTAGCATGACCCCCCTTAGGCTCTGAGGCACTACGAACGCAGGTGAAGTGAGGGTGTCAGAGACATAGACAAGCAAGCCATGACGCAGGTGGAGTCGGCGCACCGCCCATAGCTTTTTAAGATATGCGTCGGAGGAAAAGTCAGTGTCTCGATGGGGTTAGACACCGGGTCTGAAAGGTAAAGAATAAGTTTGTAGATTGCCGAGTCCGCTGCTTGAAGGGCAACGAGGTCGGAACCAGCGAAAGAAAGAGAAGAAGTCGATGCGTCTGCAGGGGTCGGAACCGAGGCATCGGTTGCGGTTGCCTTAGATCGGGTAATCATACAGACAGAATGGGTGCCCTTGACGATCTGGGGTGTCGTCGCTAATGGGTCCTTCAGCGTGCATAGGAAGTTGTCACACGATTACAAGGGGTTTAGTCCGTACCGAGGTTGCGTGGTTGTCATTCCAGCGATGTCAGTGGATACCCTATGTACCCGTGATGACCTGTCAATCGCATAGCATTGAGATTCATTCAGTAAGATTGGAAGTGGTTCTCGCACTTGGGCCCAAATCTTCAGCTGCTTGAAATCGATCAGTGGTTCGAAGCGATTGAGGATGTCTTTTCCAATCAGAAGTGGGACGTTGTCAAGGTGGGACACGTACACTGGGTGTATCAGTGTCATTGGTCCGATGGTCAGTTGTACTAAGGCTACCTCGTTAATGATCGTCAGATCATCAGAGTAAGGCCTTATTTCTCGGGTGCACGGGTGAGACTTCAAGTCCCTGTGGGATCTTCTCACTATAGCCTGGAGTGATCTGAACAGGTTGCCTGAGATTAGACTGATGTCAGCGGCTGTGTCGAGAAGGGCATTGTGCATCAAATGGTATTCTAACAAGACAGAGAGATAAAGCTTTGAGCTACTCCTTTTCGGTTAGGTGACCCAGAAATTGGTGAAAGGGTGTCTCACATTCGATAGTCGTGGCGTAGTCATGGCACAGCCCGACGTTTGGGTTCGCTTGACGGCGCTAGACGGACTGAGGTATTGTGATCTGGATCACTTCCCTCTGTGTTGGTCCTGGACAATGTCATTGAGTGGCTCTGGATCGTCAGAGCCTAGGTACAGGTCTCGGGCGTGTTCATTCCCTTCAGTAGACTCTGTATTTTCGTTGCGGGTTAAGTCGACTTGGATAGGCTGTGACCGTTTCTGAATCGGAGCCTTAGAGGCCTCCACCGTATACAGATCAGCCTTGTCCTTAGACTTTTCGCGCATTCGTTTGAGTATGCGTTCTATGGCCCGAGCCTCCTCTGTAGTCAGACTCCTTTCGCTAGTGGGGTTTCACGCGATCAGTCTGAGTTTCAGGGGCTCGGTCCTCGCATGATTTTGTTGTTCGACAGGTGGGCTACCTGATGATCGTTGGTCTTGGGACCGACGATAATGGTTTCTCCTGTCGTCGCGGTTTTGATAGGACCCCCCTTGGTTACGGTTTGGATTGGTTTGAGATTTATTTTCGAACCGAGGTTTCCATTGAGGGCCCTGGTCTTTTGACCTATGTTCAGGCCTGGTCGGGTGTTGACCTGGCTCTCTTTTGTGTGGTCGAGGTCCCTCTTTCCTGTCTGGAAAGCGGGAGGCTCCTGGGCCACTTGGATTGGAGGTCGGCGCTCCTTCGAGCAGTAGACTCCGATCTACGGTGACGAGAGTGTCTGGCTTTTGACGTTTAGTCTGCCTCAGCATCTGTTTAGTAAATGCCCGCATTGCCAGCTCGCGAAGTTGGCGGCTGGTCTGCGTTCGTGGGCATGCAGAAACGCCAAGCTGATGGCTGGTAGCTGGATGGAGGTTTTGCACAAAGAGGGCTTTGAAGTTTTTATCCTCCTCCATGTTTGGTTCATTGAGTGGACCGAAATAAGCTTTGCGTAGCCGATGATAGTATAGCTGTGGGGACTCTGGCCGTGCCTGTTTGATCATTAGGGCGGCAGTCAGACCCACATTTACCGTAACGTCTGAGAGACTGACTAAGGAGATCAAAGTCAGCTTGGACCTCAGGAGGTTGACGTTTGATGAAGCTACTAACATCTCTGCTTGATGTTAGTTTTATCAGAAAGATTTTGTCCTCAACGGTAGCATTGGGTATTCTTTGTAGGTAGAATTCAATGTCTCGAAGATAAGCACTCACGTCGTGAGACGCTCCTTGATGGGGCTCAAAGCGAGTGATATGACGCGCGATTTTGTCAAAGTCTCTGTTAGTGGGACCGTAGTCCAGATGTCTCTGTTTCAAAGCTGGTTGTGGGACAAAGTCCGATTGCCTACCTGTGGAAGCTGGCGGAAAGACGGCCGGGCTCTCGGCACCGGTTGGTCCTCTTTCCGTTGCGTCCAAGCGAGGCAGTAGGGGTCGAGAAATTTGATTAGTTAGTGAGGTAGCTCCCTCCTGGGAGTTTTCCTTTGGCCTAACAGGTTCGTATGCCGGGGTAACCAGCACTTGGTTCGGAGTGCTTTTAAATTCCATTTTCTTACCTGGTTGTGTTTGGGCGTCCTCTGTCAGGCGCGCCTGAAGTTGCTCAATAAGCTGGCGGTCTAAGTCACCTTGTTGAGTGAGGACCTCTACCCGTGCACTCAGGGTCTCTCTCCGCCGAGCTTCCTGTGCCAGCATATTCGCGGACAGCTGTGCACTTTTGCCTGCTTTGATGAGCTCCTCTCGCATAGCGTCGTGCTCATTGCGTTGGTTATTGAGCTGCAGTTCTGCTATGTCAAGAGCAGACCTAGTGTCGCTCAACTCGTTCTTTAGGTCACTGAGGGTCCCCTCAGTTATCTGGAGTTTGGTGTGTAAAGTCAGGGTCCGCCTTTGAGTTTGTAACTCTTGGTTCTGTTTTTCAGAATTCTCCAGGGCTCCTTGGGTCAGCTGGAGTTCCTGATTCAATGTCTTGATATCGCATTGGAAGCGGGCGAGGTCCTGTTTCTGGACCTGGATTTTCTCGTGGCTGCGTGCCAGGAGATCCTCAGCTTGTTTCTGCTGCGCTTAACAATAGCCATTTGACCTAACAGCTTAGTTAGATTGTCTTTTGGCTTAGAGGTTAGCGCAATGCTAATCAAGGAGCTAAGAACTGAATCTAGCTCGTTGGGAGGTGTGGTCTGAATCTCGTCCACATATTGGGGTAGCAGCTGTTCTGTTAAATCATTTAGAGCTGAGTCTAAGTGATCCAGAAACTTGATGGGACTACCAGAACCTGTAGACTGTGAGTCAGACATGTTGAGAAATGGGGTTTCTCTGAGAAAGTGAGTTATTGTTAGATTAAGTTTTAACTGCAAGGAGAGAGTTACTACTTGTAGAGTGTTACGAAGAAGGTGCGTAAAACTCAAGCAGACGGTAAAAGGATTTTTGAAAATCTGAGTGAGAGTGTAAATAAAAAAAAAATGAAGGAATAAAAATTAAAGTTAACATTTTATTTTATTTAAAATAAAATAAAATTCCAATTAAATTAAAATAAAAGGGGTATTAAGTCAAATAAGTCAGATTGAAAGTAATAAAAGAAGGAATTGTTGAAGTGGAAGTTAGTATAAAGTCTATTTGTGAGTGAAATGACCTTATGCTAGTATTAAGCAGTGACTATGTAGCAATAGCCTAGTCGTGTGAACGTTAATGAGGGTTGACAGTGCTGGGATGCTGCTGTGCTAATTTGTAAAATTAATAGTGCAGAATCAGTGGGTTTAATCTAACAATTCATGCAGGTAATCAGCTTTTTAAATTACAGCTATGACAAAATTCGTGCAGGGTTAAGTCTGTTCAGACGTAACAGCAGTGTTGTCGTAGTGTTAGTAAGCTGTTAGCGTTAGCATTCCAATTTGACAAATCCTGTGTAGATAGGAAAGTCACAAAACAAGTCTTAAATTATTAATTAATCAAATTAAATGCAGGGTTAGCATCAAAGATTTCCAAAAAGCAGATGCAGTGCAGGTTTGTGCATTTAAAAAGACACAGGCATTGACAACAATCAAAAACAGCTTAATAGCAGTTCAGCAGGTGTTAATACAGAGAGTAATTCACTTTTTATGTTAAGTCAATCAGGCATTTCAGTGTCAATGAAAGCTTAAATTACTCAGTTGTTAAATTCTAAACTTAAATCAGTCACTATTGAGGGAAAAGATGTAATTCCGTTGAGTGACCACCAGAGAGAGACGTAGAGCTCCTCTCAGAGATTTTTAGAAGTTTCGCACTTCTCTGACGCTAGGGGCAGTAGAAACTTGGGTCTGTGGTTTTACTACTTCCTTCCGCTAGGGGGCGCTAAAGATTCTCGTGAGTCAGTGGTTTTACCACTTCTTTCTGCTAGGGGGCGATAGAGGTTCTCGTGAGCCTGTGTCCGGAGTGACGTCTCCGGCCCGCCCCTTTGAGGGTGCTGGGACAAAGTTTGTTTTTAGCTCCAGTCAGAGACTGACTTGGGACGCGTCTACAACTTGTTAAACCAGCGGTTTAAACACAGCAGCGCTTTGTACAAGGCAGGTACAAGGCCACGTTTTAAACACAAGCACATTTACCACAGCAGGCTCAAACCACGTTTTTAGACAAAACGCACGGCAGCCCACGTGGCTTTTAGGGGGAGAGTTTTCACAGTTAGCTAGGCTGTGAAGACCTCCAGCACGGGTTTTTAATCGGTTCAAAATATACCCCGGCTTACAAGCCTTAGGGGAGACAAGTTTTCTCATAAATTCCGGCTGTAGCGGCAATTTTTTCAACTTGTAAGAGACAATTTTAACTTAATTCTGGCATAGCACAGCAATTAGCTTTTGTCTCGGGCCCATATGGAGTTACACACTGGCAAGTGTGTTTAGCATGCATGCAATTTGTAAAGTCTCTAAGCTTTGTAACAGACTCTAAGCAACTTTTAACAAGTACTTGATTAATGCTCTGGCCATAAATGTACGTACAATACTAATTGTAATTCAAAACAATATCAGTCCAGCTGGTACGATTTGAATTAGCAATTTAAACAGCGCTTCACACTTAACAAACAAAAGCACAACTCTCTCACACACACGGTTAAACGCATTACTAAGAAACAGCACAACAAAGGCACAGCTTTCAGTGGACAGCAATTTTGTGTAAGGACTTTAGATATTAAATATTTCAATGTTTAATCAAGAAAATTCTTCCGAGTCACACACGGGGCGCCAAAATAAATCTGTAGTGAATATAGTCTTATTAATTAATAATTAATATGAATATTAATTATTTTGTTTATCAAAATATTAGATATTAGATTATGCAAAGTTAAAATAACGAATAATGATGATGGAAGGAATAAAATTATTGACACATGAATGGGTAAATCAAAGAACGATAAAACAGTTACTTTTAGAGGATTTTGTGAAACAAAAGGTATTAGGCCTATTGATTATTGATTCTATTATTAACTGAGGGGATTTTACGGAGCGTTTAGAGGGGTTTGATGACAGTTTCTGGTGCTAAGGCTACTATGTTTAGACAGTTAGGCGCCAAATTATGTGTCACGTTCAGACTCACCCTTGGTAGTATTCTGTCTCAGGTCTTGGCAACCAGGAGTCAAAGGGGTCCTTTCGACTCAGGTCGCACGCCGATGGCGCGTGTAGTCTCCAAGATGGCCTTAACGTGTACACACAGAGAAAGGCTGTAGGGCCTGTACGATGTCCCAAAAGCGTCGTTACTGTCCAACATCAGCGCCGCACACAGAGTGAAATTGAGTCCTTTAAAGTTATTGCGAGGTCCACTGAGGGGGTCTTAGCGGCTGTGATGCTGGCTTAAAACTTGCTTGAGAAAGCTTGATTTAGTCAAGCTAACTCTTAGCAGGCGAGAAATCCTTTTAAAATAAAAGCGAGGTAGCTTCCGTCTGGTAGTAGGCTGGCAGGAAGTAAGCTACTTTGAGCAGCTGTGTGAAGAAGGAAAACTTTAGCGCAACAAGCTAAACTTGCAGGCTTTAAAGTACAAAGAAAATTTACTCGTTACACGAGGTCCGAAACTTGGTGAGGGTTTGAGGCCCTACGGCCTGAATGGACCGGAGGTCCAGTGCAGTAAAGACAAGAGAGAAGAGCAGAGCGAGTGTTTTTGACCAGCGGTCACTTTTAACACTTTTGGACGGGGTGTGTCTTACGGAGAAAGGCATTGCTTTGGGGGAAGTTTAACTAAAGTTTAAATGTTTAAACTAAGTCTTAAACATTATTTTTGTTTCACCCTATTTTCCTTGGTTTTTGTAAAACACACAAAAACATTCGTACTTAGAATTATAAAAGAAAATGCATTTGTCAGACTTATTATAAAAACATATATTCATTACATTTTATTAACATAAACGTAAACTCTGTAGAAATGGAATAAGGAATTAGTTGTCTTGTAAAACTCTGCATCCTGGAAACAAACAGTATAATTATTAGTACATTCACAATCTTTCTTTTATTCAAATTAAGACACAACTGTCCTTTAGCACAGTTATAGTCCTTTGTCTATCTGACCAAAAGGGGGTAGTGTGGGATCATACAAAACTCAGTTTTGGGTGGATCAACGCATTCCTCGTCCTTCAAGATGGCTAAAGAAGTTATGGGTAAAGCTGAATCAACAACGTTATCTCACGGAATTTATGGCTTTTAGACATTGTGCCTATAGCGTGTGGATCTCTCCGTGGGTCCTTTTGACCTGGTTGGTCTTTGGTGCTGGTTGGACCTAGGTCAGGCTTTTTATGAAAACAAACAAAATCGTTAATTATAAGTCCTGAAGACTGGTTCAGTCTTATCCAAGCAAGAAACATCTGTGAATAGTTAAAAAGGACACGTTGCATCTCCTGTTGGTAAGATTTAGGTGTTAGTCCAAACTCCTGCTTGCTGGTGGCATCTGGAAATGATAAGTGTGGGGGTTGAGGACCGATCTGCTACAGGCCGTATGGTTCATTTACGTTATTATGCTTAAGAGAATTGATTTTAATCATTATGAATGTGCATATCTTACTCCTGTTTATGTTTCTTTTCGTTATAGGGTCAGCAACTGGATAGGCAGCGTCAGGCCGGAGCTCTTGAGTTTGATGGGATGACCAGCTTAACCTCCAGTACCTTTTTCTTCATTCATTTGGAGTGATATGTTTTTGATTGATACACATATTATTGAGTTTAAACGATCAGTATAGTAATCCCTGGTGATTTTTCTGAATTGTTGTAATCTGTTGTATTGTTTTATAGTTTAGGCCTTGTTTGTGAACTGCCGCCTTGGCAGAGGCGTGTCAGAAGGTCTTTTCCCAGCCATAGGTCATTTACCAATGGGTCAAATGTACTTAGGCTGGGTCAGCTGCATGCCAGGTTTTCGCTTCTGACAGAGTACAATTCACATCAAGGTGGGTTTTGATTTATGCCATGTCAGCCATAAACAGGGGATATGTTATGGGAATTGTAAGCTTATATAATATTATCTTATTAATATTATAATAATATTATTATTATACTATTATCTTATTAGTGCTGTTCATTCTGTTCATGTCATGACATATTACCACCCATCTACGTTATGAGAAATGTGGAGGCGGCAACCGTCATCGCCTCCCAAACTCTGTGTGTCCTGCTGGATATAAAAACCCATGTATTGTTTAAAACTTTAAGCAAAACCTTCCATGTACCCTTGTTACTGTGTGTCTGTTTTGCTTCTCTTTGCAAAGATTAAACCTGTCTATTATTTTCAAATCATTTACTGTCTCCATCGTCTGCTCATTTAATCTGTAACAAAAATTCTTATAACAGAAAAATGAGCCTCATCCACAACTACCACAAAAAACTTTAAGCTGTCATTGATGTTAAAGGTGGCATTACATGATATTAAGAACTGGGATGTGTAAACTTTTTATCAGGGTCATTTGGGTAGTTCCTGTTATTATGATTTAAAAAGAGTAAACATAACTGCTTGACAATAAATGGCTTCACCCAACCACTAACTAGGAGTGAAAAGAAATTGTGTTGTTCATATTCTCTTAAAAATGTCACATAAAAATTCAATTCTGCACAGCTGTAGATTTAATGATTATATAGCTGTTATAAGAATTTTAATTCTTATGTTTAGAGTTACTGGGGGCTTATAGTTCTCTTCAGGTCATGTCAAATTCATGTCATGTCCTTCGCTCTAATCCAAGCAGGAAGTAGACATAACAAGACTGAGACATGGCTTGTCACGGACTTCTGCTCCTGGACCATTGTGAGCGCCTCTCACCAAGGACGTCACTGTGTTGTATATAATGCCATGTTATGTTTACATCTGCGAGCAAACCTGCATCTGTACCCTTGTTACTATATGTCTGCTTTGCTCATCCTTGCAAGGATTAAAACCTGACCATTGCTTGTTAAATTATAATCGGTCTCCGTGTCTCTCTGGTTAAATATATGGATATAAAATATTCCTATAACATTTGGGGGCTCGTCCGGGATATCAATACCTGATGTTTCTCATGCAGAAAAGTGAAACTGGCGTGCACGGGGAAATGCACAAAGCATTTCTCTGTAAGTCCCGAGACTATTGTTTTTAAATAGTACGGGCCAGACCTTCACTATCTGTGTGTGAGACTCAGTGACGATATCTGAACAAAGAGAGGAAAAGAGAGGAGACATTCAAAGACGTTCGGCTGAGGAACAACTGGACTATTGGAATTTTTGATTCAGGTAAACAGCTGTTTAATTTATTTTTGTGTGAATGGTGAATGGAACAAACAAACCTTCCGGAAGTAGTGGTTTGGGTTACTTCTGCTGGTTCGGTGGTTACATGTGTTTATCTGAGAATATTTACATGTGATTATCATAACGGTAGAAGAACGCTGGACGCTGTCCGTCCTGAGGGGCGGAGGGAAAAAGCGTGTGTTTTGTGTCAAGACCTTACTGTATAAGTGTAAGTGAGGCCATAACGGGACAAGTTTGATGTTGATCGGTGTTAGACTGTAGGTGTAGACTGTAGTCTTGCTGGATTGTAAGCTGTCTAGATACCTTGTGCTCTGTAAGTTTTTACGGGGTCTTTGAATCTGACTCCCACAAATGATCACGTGCGAGCTCTACGGTATAGAGAAGATGCCTGATTACAATAAGGAGTATGTGGTCTGGATGTGGCTGGTCCAGTTGAAGGCAAGATTTGATACAGATCAACAACACGGGTCCTAACGCGCCGCCAACTCATTAGGCTGGCCTTACCTATGGGCGTCGGTCAAAGGTGTGTTGGACAAACAGGTAACTCGAGTATGGACTATTATCGAGATTCTTAGCCTAACACCTTTAAGTGAGATACATAGGTCCGAAGTCTATGAGACTTGGTAAAGCAGGCCTGCAGAGAATTGTTCACTGTGTGACGCAGTGAGATAAAGCCTACAGAAGTAAGTGGCTTTAATGAAGTTTATCTAACCTGAAGGGTTAGTGAGTAAAAAGTCTGAGTAAAAAGTCTGAGTAAAAAGTGTGGTTGAGAGAGTGATTGTGATGCGACTGTGGATTGAATGCAGTTGATTTTATAAAGAAGTTGATTCAGTCTGAATAATGAGAACTAACATCAGTCAGCCTGAATGTAAAAAAGAATTAACTTGAAGCTTAAGTTAAGATAAGTTAATGTGACTCAGAGAATCTGATCCATCTGAGGAAAAATAGCAAGTAAGAAATACGTATTTCTGTATTTATGTAAATTACAAATACCTGCATGCAAGGAGTTAATTAGAAAAATAGTAACAGGAAATCTAACATTGTGACATATGTACGGTTGGTTTAACTTTATTTTGATCCATCTGAATAAGAAGAAAAGCCTACGAGAGTGAGGGGCTTATACTTTTGAGAATAATATAATGTATAATGTTAACCTAAAGTTAAAAGCAGTTAAAAGAAGTGTGTATTAGGATTAATGTTGTATGAATGGGTGCCATTGTTGAATGTCTAATGTCTAAGAATGTGAACATTAACAAAGGGTTAATGGTTTTGTAGAAAAAGTTTGAGAACTGAGTTGAAAGCGGTGATTTAAACAATTACGAGAAAGAAAAATAGCTTAAAAATAGCTTATGGAAGATATTTTTCTAGGCTTCCGGTGTATCAGAGAAAAAAAAAAAAAAAAAAGGGGGAGAAGCCATTTTGTGAAAAGAAAAATGAGTTTTTAAAAAGGAAGGTACACATGGACTTCAAAACACTAATCATTTGTATTTTTTTATGTCCTGTGAGATTTTAGGTCTCGGCCTCTCCGCTCAAACCAGTGCACCTCAAACTTCCTCTGCCCTCTCCCACACACCTGCTCCTGTCGGCTGAGACGCTGCAGAAAGACAGCAGCAAAACAAACGGTAATATAAACGTATTCCAGGCAAATGTTTATCTGTATTTATTTTAAACTGTATTTATGAGAGAGACCAAAGAGGAATTTGTAAATTAAAGTTGTAAATTGTGCGAAACTTGACCTTAATGTGAATGTAATGTGTTTTTCCGAGGGAAAATGCACCATGGTTGCCATGGAGACCGGCAGCGGGGCTGTGGTGGGCGTGGCAGAGGAGAGGGCACTGAGAACAGGAGAGGAGGCCGACACTGGGTCCAGACAAGAGAAGGACCTTTGACTGACCCTTGAACAGGTCAGAAACATAAACACATATGCACACAAACAGACATCTACAGAAGGTAAATGTGCTTTTGAATGTGCTTTTGAATTATGAGAAAAGTTTATAAATAGTCTGTTAAAGAACAGATATTGTATTACGTTTGTGTGACACAGCAGAGAGGAGATTAAAGATTTGACGACATATATATTTTGTTCCAAATGTTTCCTCCTGTGAGCCTTTGGGTCTCCGCCGACCTCGACAGCAGCATGCCGTCCACGACTGTCCAAACCCCGCCACACTCCTGTGGCCCAGCCGCTGCACCAAGGCCTGAAGGGGTCTGCCCAATGCGCAGCGATTCGGACACAGAAGCGGTAAGATACAGTGAATTTAACAAAAAGAAAGAGGCTTTTCTCAATGACACAAAGCCTGAAATGAAAACTGATTATGTTGTTTTCTCCGAGGAAAATGCACAAATTCCTATGGTCACCGGAGCAGGCTGGGCCGGGGATTGGAGGTGGTGGGGGTGCGGCGTGATGAGGAGCGGAGCGAAGTGTGGAGGCCCAGACCCAGGCCACAGCAGGAGCAACACTGAGCAAGTATTGATTAGTATTTTGAAAAACAATGGTATGTATCTATTAGTACAAGAACTAATAGAGGTCCTTGATTTCAGTGTGGTTCAAAAACATGATATAACGTTTATGAAAATGTTCACTTTGTAATCAGACAGGGTATCCGCGGATCCTTAAAAAGTCTTTAAAGGTATTAAATTCCATAATGTAAAAATAAGGTCTTAATTAGCATTAATAAGTCTTAAATCAATGTTTCAAAGGTCTTAAAAATGAACCGACAACATAAAGAACGCGTTTTATTTTAATTTTAAAATAATGAAACGTTACGTCTTTGTCACGCAGAACAAAATAGGCGGAACCGACCAACTAACAAATTATACTAGTGCTGCAACGACGTGCGTAAAATGCGTTGACGTCACATTCTTTAAATTCATCTTGCGTAATGGCGGCTTGTGCTCCTGGGAATGGAGAAAGTTCTATTCTATCACAATAACCCAGACCATGATTATCAGAGGTATGGTAATACTTTAAACAGAGGCCAAATAAAATGATCCTTAACCCTTCTAAGTCGAAAAATTGCGACAAGCAACTTAACTGGTAGAAACTATTTCCGGTTTATGTGCTAAATTATGTTTCCACTCCCTCAGACACCCTGTACTTTGTTTCTAGTCCACTATTACCATGTGTTGCCATTAAACTCTTTCGTAAAGAAGACCTCAAACTCGCGTCTCAGTGGGCGTGTCAGAGTCGGACTGGCTGAGTGGAAGCCAGCCGGTCAGCGGCTGCGCTGCTCGTGCTTTTCTCAGTGTACATAAAGCACACTTTCGGTCAGGAATAATGCTGCTTCTATTGACAGCTGTTTGGGACAAATACGTGTTGTCCTGACACTTTACCCAGTAGAGGAGGGAGAGGCAGGGGTAAACACAGTCAGCACAAATGCACTAATCAAAGCAGTGATTGTAATAAAAGTGATGTGTGCTGTGCCTTATGAGAGGTCCCACACTCTAAAAACGACTAACTTTGCCATTTGGATAAAAACAGATAAAGTTACTGCAACCAAACACTTACAGGACATGTGTATATTTCATACATTTTACTATAGTTATGGTATTTTAGAATTTGTAGTTGTCCTGTAGTTTACTAATTTTGCTTTACAAGTTACTGTTGTTAATAATTTCATTTCAGATAAAGACAAAAAGAAAAATATATGTTTATTAGTCCGTATGTACCGTAAATAACAATCGCCAATATATAAAGCCATGGTATGCAAATTAGATGCATTTTTGTTTACTTTTAGGACAAACAAATAAAATAAAATAAAACATAATTATGTGATTAATAACACATTATCTCCTTAGTTTAAAATAGTTTTAAATGCTTTCTTTTAATTTTATAATAAAATTACAAATTCATAACACTCTCTGAAAAACAATTAATTAATCAAAGTAATCACATTATAATAATCACATTCAGTTCATTTAAAAATATGCATATTTACTATCCTCTTTAAAATACATTACAGTTTATTAATCTAGTGTTCTTTTTAATACAGTTTATAATAAGAAATACAATAAAAAATAATTGTTAGATTATGTTTGTGAAGGTTCTCAGTCATCCAGGACATCTTAAAAAAAAGGTTTAAGCAAAAGCAGCAGGGACTGGACATTACCAAATGGAAAAAAGTTTGAGTGGTTTTGTTTGCTGTTCGCAAATTTGTTGCTATGAAATTGGTCTTAAATTTAATTTGAGATGGTATTAAAAAGGTCTTAAAAAGTCTTAAATCTAAATCTCAGAAACCTGCAGATACCCTGATCAGAAGAATTTAAAATGTGTCTTGAAGTGAATTGCGCAGTAGGTATTTCTCTAACAGAGAGAGGTTTTTCCTCTCCCAAAACAAACCTTTTTTGGGAGCACAAAGGAATTTTTCCCAGAACGGAGCGAGAAGTGTTTTGGTTTTTCCGTTTTTGTTTTGGTTTTGACGTTAGCTCCACAATCATTTTGTGTGGGAGCCTTTACATCCGATTCAAAGTCTAGGAGACTTATTTAGGAAACAGTTTGACCTTCTGTGGGTCTGTGGGAAAAAAAATATAGTCCACCTTGGGATGTAATTTTTTTTTTTTTTTTTTTTTGTACGACCAATTTGTTGTTTTTAGAATTAGAAACTAAACGACAACTGAGGTTTGAGTATTGTTTGAGAAAATATTGTCTAAGTGATTAGAAAAACTGAAATGAAAACAGTTAATGCAGATAATATGTATAATGACCAATGGGTTTTTTAAATGGTAATTTCTAATAAAAGGTATAATAATATAATAATAGATGCTAAAAGTAGTCATCTTTACAATAAAGTTTTAAACTGCAAGGTAATTTTGTAAACTGGGAATTGAAAACTTGTCTAAGTTAAAACTATCTAAACAATCTTGTAGGATTGGAGGTGGTTTATTTAAAAAGTTTAAGTTAAAGTGTTAAACTGTAAAAATGGTTAAAGTTTAAGAGCATAAGACAAAGTGCTCACTGGGTTTAAGAACTGCTTGAAGTGATTTAAAGAGAAAAAGGTTTTTGATGAATCTGATTTAAGGTTGGAACAGACTAACACAAGAGTCTGTCCTTTTGAACAGAATTAAATAATATTTTTGGTTGAACTTTGGAGGTGTTTATGGAAAACACTGTGTGAAATCTTTGGAAACTAAAGATTAAAAAGTTTAAGATGTTTAATCTTTGCATGTTTTAAATTAACATTACTAACTATTACTAAGTTCAATGGTGGTGAATCTAAGGAAATGAAGAGATGTAGTTTGTTTTTTTTATTGAGCACCTGGTGTTGAGACTGAGTTTTACAGAGACAGTGTGGAACAATTCTGGACTGAACAAACCCCTGAAGAATTGTTATTATAAAGGGTAAATGCAGAGAAATTATCACAGAACTTAGTTAATTTTATGAAAAGTCTCTCTTTTAAACGACAGTCACATGGTGATGGAGTTTTGGAGGAGAGAGAGACGAGGTGTTTGAGCAGCTAAGGTTAACTCCCAAGGGAGGGAAGAGTTTTGTTTTTGAGGATTCTATTTCTAAAGGAATTACTTTGAGGTGATTGAATAATATTCTGAGGATTTTCTAATTAGATTGAAAATTTAAAGTCTTTGGCTAAAAAGTTCTGTGACGATAGATCATGAGAAACTGGTGCTGATCTATTTTAAAGTTGTTTATGTTTGCATCAACTGAATAAAATATTACTATGATTGTGGATGATACCACTTACAGTTACAGGTAAAGACCTACAATTAATGGTAACTAAAATTAAAACTGAACTAAACAAAATTAAGTTTTAAATATAACAGAAACAACAGTGATGCTATTTGGAAAACATAAAGAATAACGAATAATTAGAAACGATAATTGATAGACTGAAATTTTAAAATGATCAATTGCACTGGCCTTTCATTTTATGATTTATGTTTATTATTTTTTATTTTTATTCATTTTTGTTTTGAGCCATGGGTTTCCCAGGTCTCAAAAAAGAGAGGGAGAAGAAGATTTAAACTGTATTAAAGTGAAGAGGTGATGCGTGTAAAAGAGTAATGTAGTAATGTGCTAATACAGTTAAAGAGTTTAAATAAAAATAAATAAAGAAAGGAAGTTGACATGGATGACCGTTCTGGAGGAGCACTGTTTGATCTGACAGAACCTTTCAGAATAAATTAGATTTCCAGCAGACCATATCTGTGGAAACAGGGTTTATCTGTGTTTCATTTTTATGGTTTGATCATTTTAAGAGCTTGTATGGTTTCGTTTGTGAAAGCCTGAAGGGCACTTTCTATGGGTCTAAAAATGTCAGAGAACGTTTGATTTGTTTCTTTGTATTTTGTTTTGATGGAAGCCAACCACAGAAGGTACCGGCTTAGAAGGGAGGAGTTGACAATTAATATGGACACCAGTAAGAGCTAATATTAACATGGTTATTTGAACTTATAATCATCTTGGTTTACACCTGGGAGTACACCTGTGAGCAGGGCTAGTGACAGGACGTCCTGTAACATCACTCTGAATCTGACAAACAGAGATCAGGGTCAGGTGCAGTGCAAAGCAGAAGTCTGGAGGTTTTGTGAAAGTAAGACCATTAGACCAGCATTGCCTGCTGACCGGAAACATGTGTCCTTAAAGGATCCTGGTTTAATTGTTCACATTCAATGTGGCGAGAACATCGTGAGTAGAACCTCACACCTTAGGAACCAAACGGCAGTTCCTTCAGGTTTATTTG